>OY759264.1:4904488-4949488 GCA_963662155.1 Lamellibrachia columna | reverse complement strand
CGTTTAAATAGTTGTCAGTCTATGTTCGACAAACTACTTGAATTTGAATCAAAAAGCTGGAATATATAACATGATAATTTTTTTAATTTTCAAAGGTAAAACGACGCTTGTAAAACAATTGGAAGTTCAATTTTCGATGTCCAAAAGTAAAGCGTATTTACTCCATCAGTTTAATAATGATGAATTTATAAAAAATACGTTATCCGGACATTTTCTATTAGACAATGGTGGAGTGATAATCATGTGAGTGATTTGACAATAATCACGAATGTTTGGCGTGTTTGATATAAACGTTAAACGATCGTATCACATCACGTTAAATAAGAAACATACACAAGGAAAGTCGTCGTGTTGCCCCTCTGGTGTGTTGTGTTGAGAAACTGGGCACCCTCCCATTTTCAGGGTTTGGTCCGTCCGCAGAGGTAGCCGTAAAGAAACGCGTCGCAATACAAGGTTTAGAGCCCTCTCGTATAGAGATTTAATCGGCAGTTAGTGAACGATGACGTACATTCAGGAATGATAATGGCAGCGTTCTTCTCCCCATCGTGTTTTCGCATCGAATGAAATACGCATGCGTGCGACATGGCTAAGTCATCCAGATTGTGAATTGCGCATGGGTGGTGTAGACTCCGCATGAATGTACATATGTCTGTCTGCCTGTGAGAGCGTTCACGAAAGTTGTCGTGCCAAGTGCTAGCCGAGGTTCACATGCCGGCTATGTATAAATACAACGGTTCTCCCACGACCAAAATTCACAAAATATTAACCGAGGGAACACCTTTGTAGTTTAAATACACCGTCTGTTTTTTGTAGTAAATCTAAATAATGATATATAATGTAGTGAAGAAGGACTTTGTCGCTTAATGTAAAGTTATTAATTACATTGTTATCTATTTATTTGTGGTAAAACTATTTATTCAGCCAAACTACTTCATTGCACAACTTGATATATTATTTGTTAGAATAAAAACAATTTACATATTTTAATATTCAATTTTCCGTGGACGTCCCACAAAAACCACCCCGGCAGCTAACATATTCTGGTTTCCATGGTTACTGCAATGCAAATTTATTATAATGACCTTCTTTTCATATAGACATAGTACGCTGGGAATTAGGTCAATATAGGATGAGTAGTTTTTAAGATATGATAGCCTGTCTCCTTAAGAGGATTTAGTAGTGGCACATATTTGGCATTAATTTGGCCAATAAAGGTTTAAACCTATACCGGCTGTAAGGTATATAACAAATCTCACAAAGACAGAAACGGTTGAGTATTTGCACAATCAGTTTGACGGTGAGTCTAGTCTTGACATATGTTCGCACCACACAGTGATCGCAGTAATTAGTTATTGTATGTATTTGTCTGCAGTAGAGGATGTCTGCAGGAAACAGGAAGAATCGTCTTCCCGACGACGGGGTTTGTGCGACGTGACGCCTTGCCGCTTGGGATGTTCACCAAGTACACGTGAAACATTACGAATATACTGCACGTGATATGTGACCCAGCGAAGGTCAGTATCAGCTTTGTTTTGGAAAATGTGGTCATTTGTGGTAATTATATCATTATTGTTGTGTGCTATGGCTTATGTCCACGTGGCTTATGTCCACGTGGCTCATGTCCACGTATTCTTGGTGTTGAATAATTTAGGGGGAAATTACGAGACCTGTAAAAAGATTAACTGTGAAAGCAGCTTTAAAAAACAATGAACAATTAAAGATTTGTTTCTGTTATATAATTATCATTGTTGAATGTCTGAAGTTATGTTTATGTCATCAATCTTGTTATTATTGATGTTGTAGATACCACTTTTGTGGAGAACAACGAATCCACATTTGACGACATACCGAATATGGACGGCTCAAAGACTCCGTCCTCTAAGAATCAGCTCGAGTTCAAGACATCAATCAAAGTTGTGAGGGAACTCTGCAAACAAGGCCATTGTATGCTGTTTTAAGTTTCTTTCTGAAATCTGGTACTGCTACATTCAACACAATTGATGTTGCTTTAAATACGTTCTTGTGTTTAATTGGTCAGTCGTGGATATTGTTGTTTCCTCGTCAACTTTATTCGTAGATGTTCACCTATGTATATACATGTGACAGCTATATATAGTGCACAGTACTAATTGATCTGTTGAAAGCTTTCTGAAATGTTGGTATACAGGTATTGTTGAGTAGCTGGTGGCCTTAATATAAACATGAACATATTTAAAGCATTGAATGGACGGATGTTCTTGTTCCTTGGATTGTTGTATTGGACATGCTATTTATATTTCAAGAAACGTTAATATATTCAGAGAATGCAAACAAGTTTCTTGAGAGATAAACAACATGTCAAATAATTAAAATCGTATTTTATTTGGACAAACTATTCATCGTTGTATATGACATTTACTAGAGTAATCAATCAAGTTGTTGTAGCTGAACTCGACCCGGGCCTCGTCACAGCACCAACTGTGTGTACGTTTCTTGTGTCACTGCTCTATCTTGTGTCACTGCTCTATCTTGTGTCACTGCTCTATCTTGTGTCACTGCTCTATCTTGCAGTACATCGCTGCAGGAAACAACTAGAAAGAGCCGAGAAGGAGCCGAGACCGTTCATCATAGAGTGGATCCCCAACATCCTGCCCAAGAGTCGCACTGATGAACTACGCATCAAGTTCTAGTACGGACACCAGCGGAACGGACAGATAGAGCATCGGACTGGCTCCGGCAGTCTGGAAGTTCAGACCATACACGTACAATGAGAGGGTGGAACGGACAGATAGAGCATCGGACTGGCTCCGGCAGTCTGGAAGTACAGACCATACACGTACAATGAGAGGGTGGAACGGACAGATAGAGCATCGGACTGGCTCCGGCAGTCTGGAAGTACAGACCATACACGTACAACGAGAGGGTGGCACGCGCACTGTATCTACCTGAAACTCTAGTATGACACCGACGTAGTGACACAGCCCGACACCGACATCATGACGTAGTCAGTGGCAGAGTGTCGGGATTTTGCCACATCGTTTGACCTCTATAGCATAATTTTACACGACGGCTGCTTACATGTTCAAGTAAAGTGTCTTTGTGGGTACGTGTTCAAGTAGGGTGCCGTCACGTGACGAAAGACCTCGCTATGCTTAGTGCCTCACGTGTAACGGTGCAACTGCTGAGTTTCTTTTGGAACAATTTGCTGGGAACAAACTGCTTATGTTCATTGAGTAATACACTTCACACAGAAATGTCAAAAAATGCAATATTGTTGATATCTAGAAGAATAAAACTAATACATTTCAGTTGTCGTAGCGTTCTGTCAACATCTCAATATCAATGTGTATGAAAGAGAATGGAATCTAAAAGTGGAGGAGATTGCTAGAGCTCGTGGCAACTGGAGTGGGGATGTTCACCTGGGATGACGCACGGAAGATGGCAGTGCAAGTCACAATGTTCCAGGAAGTAGGTGCACTTTGACGTACAATTGTATTCGTAGGTGTATAGAGAGTACAACCTTGTGGTCTGCTGTTATGTGCCGACCAATAACATGGTCACGTGACACCAGAGGGCAGTTCAGATTGATGCTGACGAAAGGACAGAGACATTGTTTTGTCTTGCGCATTTAAAACAATAGATGCTGGGTCCACGGATGGCAGGGGTGACAAACTGCAAGCATTCCCCGAAATACAAACAAGCAAAGGAAGTTAATAATCTTTATTTATTATAGTGTATATCTAAACGAAGGTGCCCCAACGCTGCACATTCTGCGCCGATCTACAAACAATTCTGAACAAGTTTGGTTACGCATCTGCCACCTTCGGTCTCGTTGTTAACACGCAACAACCAGAAGTGCTGTACGAACGTGGAATGGGCTCGACCTCTTTCAGTGGGTGGTGAAGTGGCAACATGAGGCATCGCTCCCTAACTTGCTCGTTTCGCTCAGGACATTTCACGCCATTTGTCGTCTTTTATGAGAGAAGCTTCTCGAAATTGAAGCACATCAAGACGTGCATTCGCTCAAGTATGGGACATGTTCGATTGTGTAGTCTGGCGCTCTTGTGGAGCGACAGCTTACCAATGGCATTCACTTTGACTCCGTGATCGATGGGTTCGCGGTACTCAAACCTCGACTAATTAGGCTCTTAGAAAAGACAAAGGAATTTCCACGCCCGAGACCGACATATCACTCCCGGCCTCGTTGGTATAGTTATTGTTGTTGCAGTCACCGTGGCAGCTTCATGACGAGTGCGCAATGAATAGCGCTGTAATGTTATGTTGATATTTATTATCTTTGACCATTATCTTTGACCATTATGTATTCAGTCATTTGTTGGTTGTTTGCTGTTGGAAGTTTTTGCTGGAGGTTTTTGCTTGGAGATGACTCTTGGTTTTGTTGAAGGTGCTGTGAATTTTTAGTTGAAGTTTGGCTGCGCTGAATCAACGTCAATATGTTGGTAGCTGATTGCTACTGGGATGTTGAAGCAATGACGCGAGCTTTCTCAGTCGCCGCACCGACTCTGTAAATCTCACTCCCAGTTAGCATTAAGTATGTAGGATATCTAATAACATTTCTCCGTAAATTAAAAGCCCACTTGTTTACCCTCGCTTACCTTCTATAGCTCTTCAGCGTTCCTATCCAACTGTTCATAATTGGAATTGCTAATCGATTAGTTATTTACTTCAGAAAATAAAGATATGCCATACATACGCAACCCATTGAGAATGCTTCAGTTAAAGACCGCGTGGTGACACCTAGTGACTTAGTGGTGGGTCTAGCGGTGTACCATGGGAGCGTCTAGATTATGCCGATGCTCCTCCCATAATGCATCTTTCCCGGTAACAGCTTGCGCGTTGTTGCGCGGGCAAATGACTTTGTTTCCGTTAGTCGTTTCTCGAAATGCCATGCGGACCAGGTTTACGACGGTTCGAAATACTGCACGAGGCCGCTAATGCCGATAGCGATACTTGTTAGCGTTACATTCCGTTAACTATGAATTGGAGCTATATGTTACATGTTCTATTGTAGACGTGTGTAAGTGTAAGGTCCTTATCATAAGTGTCAATATGCCTAGAACTTACGATGTTCACCAGAAACTTAACTATAAATAAAACATAGGCACTATTAAAGGTTCGCACATTTTATTAACGAAAATAAGCAAAGCACTGTTATGGTCACCATGGCAACGCATTGTCCGTTGTTTTTATTTCCGCAATTTAACTTTGCGGATTTAATCGTCCGTGGCCTGCTTTCTTGGCAAATTCCGTCAGTGTTCGTTTCACGGACGTTTTGGTGACTTGGCTTCCTCCGCAAATCGAACAAAACACAGAACACATACATAGAACAGACACGTAAGACGAACAGACAAGCAACATTTCGTCCCGTCCACCACAATCACCACAGTCTGGATAGACAACAGGCCCGCAATCGGCCGTACGCCCGTACACCCGTACAGGTCGCACGGCCGATCGCCTGTCTCTCACCGGAGATTACCACGGTCCCCCGGGGCAACCTCCTCAAGGCAAGATTCACCCTGTGGACACCGACTCACGGCAAGATTCACCCTGTGTACACCGACTCACGGTAAGATTCATCCTGTGGACACCGACTCACGGCAAGATTCATCCTGTGGACACCGACTCACGGCAAGATTCATCCTGTGGACACCGACTCATGGCAAGATTCATCCTGTGGACACCGACTCACGGCAAGATTCATCCTGTGGACACTGACTCAAGGCAAGATTCATCCTGTGGACACCGACTCACGGCAAGATTCATCCTGTGGACATTGACTCAAGGCAAGATTCATCCTGTGGACACCGACTCACGGCAAGATTCATCCTGTGGACAACGACTCACGGCAAGATTCATCCTGTGGACATTGACTCAAGGCAAGATTCATCTTGTGGACACCGACTCATTGCAAGATTCATCCTGTGGAAACCGACTCATGGCAAGATTCATCCTGTGGACATCGACTCAATGCAAGATTCATCCTGTGGACACTGACTCAAGGCAAGATTCATCCTGTGGACACTGACTCAATGCAAGATTCATCCTGTGGACACCGACTCAAGGCAAGATTCATCTTGTGGACACCGACTCATTGCAAGATTCATCCTGTGGATACCGACTCATGGCAAGATTCATCCTGTGGACATCGACTCAATGCAAGATTCATCCTGTGGACACTGACTCAAGGCAAGATTCATCCTGTGGACACTGACTCAATGCAAGATTCATCCTGTGGACACCGACTCAAGGCAAGATTCATCTTGTGGACACCGACTCATTGCAAGATTCATCCTGTGGATACCGACTCATGGCAAGATTCATCCTGTGGACACTGACTCAAGGCAAGATTCATCCTGTGGACATTGACTCAATGCAAGATTCATCCTGTGGACACCGACTCATGGCAAGATTCATCCTGTGGACATCGACTCAATGCAAGATTCATCCTGTGGACACCGACTCAAGGTAAGATTTATCCTGTGGACACTGACTCACGGCAAGATTCATCCTGTGGATACTGACTCAATGCAAGATTCATCCTGTGGACACTGACTCAAGGCAAGATTCATCATGTGGACATCGACTCAATGTAAGATTCATCCTGTCGACACTGACTCAATGCAAGATTCATCCTGTGGACATCAACTCATGGCAAGATTCATCCTGTGGACACCGACTCACGGCAAGATTCATCCTGTGGACACCGACTCACGGCAAGATTCATCCTGTGGACATCAACTCATGGCAACATTCATCCTGTGGACATCGACTCAAGGCAAGATTCATCCTGTGGACACTGACTCATGGCAAGATTCATCCTGTGGACACTGACTCAAGGCAAGATTCATCCTGTGGACACTGACTCATAGCAAGATACATCCTGTGGACACTGACTCAAGGCAAGATTCATCCTGTGGACACTGACTCATGGCAAGATTCATCCTGTGGACATCAACTCATGGCAAGAATCATCCTGTGGACACCGACTCATGGCAAGATTCATCCTGTGGACACTGACTCATGGCAAGATTCATCCTATGGACATCAACTCATGGCAAGATTCATCCTGTGGACACTGACTCGTGGCAAGATTCATCCTGTGGACACCGACTCATGGCAAGATTCATCCTGTGGACACTGACTCATGGCAAGATTCATCCTGTGGACATCAACTCATGGCAAGATTCATCCTGTGGTAACCGACTCATGGCAATATTCATCCTGTGGACATCAACTCATGGCAAGATTCATCCTGTGGACATCAACTCATGGCAAGATTCATCCTGTGGACATCAACTCATGGCAAGATTCATCCTGTGGACACCGACTCATGGCAAGAGAAACAGAGGGAAACAAAGAAAAGTGGCAGAACTTCCATCCGTAATGAACAACTGACCTTATGGAAATTGCCTATCATTGCTCCAGCCTCGACCGACACATGATGCTGATGGTTAAAAATGCAGTGTGTCACGTCCAGTCCACCTGCGATGGCTGTTGCTATGATATATTTCGCGATAAACATGAAATAATAAGCGTTCTCAGTAGAACTTGAGTGACGAGGAAGCATTCAGGCAGGCTGCAATTACTGCGCTTAGATTATTCGGTCAATCGTTTCCACCACTGCAACCAAGTGCTCATTCCTACAACCGAGTTAACGTATATAGGTCTAAGACACCCATGTGCGAGTTAACGTATATAGATCTAAGACACCCGAGTGCGAGTTAATGTATATAGGTCTAAGACACCCGTGTGCGAGTTAACGTATATAGGTCTAAGACACCCGTGTGCGAGTTAACGTATTTAGGTCTAAGACACCCGTGTGAGAGTTAACGTATATAGGTGTAAGACACCCGTGTGCGATTTAACGTATATAGGTCTAAGACACCCGTGTGCGAGTTAACGTATATAGATCTAAGACACCCGTGTGCGAGTTAATGTATTTAGGTCTAAGACACCCGTGTGCGAGTTAACGTATATAGGTCTAAGACACCCGTGTGCGAGTCATTTACTGGTAAAAAAAGTAACCGCTGCAGTGTCGGGGGACCAAAGAAGAAGTCATTCCCGGCCTACACTAAACAGAAAGTCGTTGCATGCATGGACCTATAGTTGTCCACCCTTAATATATGTTTGCTTCATAATTTGCATGAAATTAGTGGTATTATGTGTAGTGCATTAAATGTGATCAGTGTCCGGTTCATTGACTAAATGAGGTGCTAGATTCAAGGACTCGAGTGACATCACCCAGGTGCATAGACTATGACGCTACACCGTATTACGTACGCTAATGACGTCATTCCGCATCTTGAATCAAGAACCTATCGCTAGAGCCGGTGAAATCAAACCATAGACGTTTCATTCATCTGTATGATATACGGAAAACAAGACCACAATTACAAATAAATGTTGCCATATTGTTGATACTATTCAATGAAATGTTGTCGCCTTCGTTTATTTAAAGCATTGAAACCCAAACATACCTTTCTAACAATTTTATTGCTTTGAATCGATAAAATAATGTCAGTTATTCAACATGTGCATATGCTATCTTAGAACATTGCCTATGTTATTCCTTGGTATTCCGACCAATCGCCAAACCAGCCTACTTTATATATGTGCGTGCGTGCGTGCGTGCGGGCGTGCGTGCGTGCGTGTGCGTGTGCGTGTGCGTGTGCGTGTGCGTGTGCGTGTGCGTGTGCGTGTGCGTGTGCGTGTGCGTGTGCGTGTGCGTGTGCGTGTGCGTGTGCGTGTGCGTGTGCGTGTGCGTGTGCGTGTGCGTGTGCGTGTGCGTGTGCGTGTGCGTGTGCGTGTGCGTGTGCGTGTGCGTGTGCGTGTGCGTGTGCGTGTGCGTGTGCGTGTGCGTGTGCGTGTGCGTGTGCGTGTGCGTGTGCGTGTGCGTGTGCGTGTGCGTGTGCGTGTGCGTGTGCGTGTGCGTGTGTATTTAGCTTCCACAGTAATTCACTTATTATAATTTAAAATTATATTATTTTAATACAAAGTGGATATGTTGTTTTCTTGTAGCTATCTTTATCAGTCCAGTACGTAAGGCATTGCTGTAGCATTCAGGTGATTGAATGGCAGTATTCGAAATGAGGGGGGTCTAGGAGGGTCCATGACCCCCATGAGGCACGAGGGGCCTCCCATAAGAAATGCAAATGTAAGCTTGGGGGGTCCCACTTTGTATCAAGTCTTTTATAAAAATAGGCGCTAATAGCTTAAAGCCTGAAAAGAAGATTGTTTTATTGGAGGGGTGACCAATATTTTTAGGGGACCCCCCAAGGGTCAGAGATCATTTCCAATTTTTGTTTGGGCTACAAAATGTGAGTTAAATTTACATATCACGTATTTTACACCGTAAGCTGCTGCCACCTAGCGACTAGCACATTAATACCTAGACCTTGCAATGCTTATAAAATGCTTTCGTATATGTCTGCAACTTAAAACTATTTTTAAAAAGTATTAAAACCACACATATCAGTGGAAAAGAAACTAACC
The DNA here is from genome assembly GCA_963662155.1 of Lamellibrachia columna. Taxonomy (NCBI): domain Eukaryota; kingdom Metazoa; phylum Annelida; class Polychaeta; order Sabellida; family Siboglinidae; genus Lamellibrachia; species Lamellibrachia columna. The sequence continues at coordinate 4,939,996 of OY759264.1, read as the reverse complement.
GGCCTCTCTGCTTCATAAAGGGAACTTTGAGAGAAAACAAGTTTGTAACCTGTATGTTAATGACAACTGGAATGTTAAACAACTATCAGGTAGTTGCAGACATTATTTCAGCATCGATAAAATAATTTGTTTATTTATTCTTGACTTGAAAATGTTAAATCATTGAATTAAAGATATTGCAAAACATTCAGGTTATTTACTAAGTTCGGGGCAATTTAATATAAAACAGGCATCAAGCGTGTTTCGTTGTTATGAAAACAAATATAATGATGATGAAGTGTGCCTGCGTGATATTGTTCCTCTCAAAACAGCGTTCCTCTCTATATCGTGTTTTCATATCGAATGAAAAACGCATGCGTGGGACATACCTACGTCATTCCCGTATAAAAGACGCATGCGTGGACATGCCTACGTCATTCCCGTATAAAATACGCATGCGTGGGACATGCCTACGTCATTCCCGTATAAAATACGCATGCGTGGGACATGCCTACGTCATTCCCGTATAAAATACGCATGCGTTTTGTGGGGCAAAGCGCACCCTCAAGTCAAATAGCTGATGCAAATGTTATTGACGCAACTTGATCTCCCAATTAAACTGTGCAACATATCGCCAAACCAATTTGGTTTCGTTCAATTTTAGCAGAAACATCACTCACAGTTGAGTTTTTTATCCAAAGTATTATAACAAATTCAGTGATGGGCGTCCGGAGGGAGGGGGCAGTGATGGGTGTCCGGAGGGAGGGGGCAGTGATGGGCGTCCGGAGGGAGGGGGCAGTGATGGGTGTCCGGAGGGAGGGGGCAATGGAGTTTAAAAGTTTCCCATGGAACTGGATTTTGGTTGCATTTGGATCTTTTATAACGAGTTGATACCAGTCGTGTTAAATATATGTTCTAGTACACTTGCTAACCAATCATGTCCAATGATATTATAAATGTCTATTGAAAGTTGACATTTTTGTAAACTTAAAGATTTTTTGGTTGAAATTAGATTATGGATGTTATCACAGAAAATGTTGATAACTTATTTTGAAATCAACATTATCCTTATGTGTTGAGGTTGAATTTATTATTTTTCCTAAAAACAACTATCGTAATAAATAAATTACTTAATACTAAAGTTTAATTGTAACCTGATCTTAACCCATTTAGTTGCCCCTTTTCCAGTGTTGGCGCAGGAAGATGTATAATTGGTGACGCCATCTAGCGAGTTAAACTACACGCGTAGAATCCACCGGGTGGCACTGAGCGTTTCACTCCACTCAGATGCATCACAGCATTAGCGTTGTTGTTTTAGTTTGTTACAAGCAGTGTGATTGGCTCGCATTTCAAAGCGCACCTTTTGTAAATACCCGGGTCATGTGAAGAAGGCTGCTATTTGGTTTCGATTTTTTAATTAACAATCATGCCAATAGCAAAGATGAAAGGCGACAAGAATAGGAACATCAGTGTATTCTTGCTACAAATGCCTCACGATAAGACTTCAGTTCCCATTCCTCATACAGACAAAACACGACAGTTATGGAGAGCAGGATATTCTTGTTCTCTCGAACTTCAACAGTTTATATGAAGTTATGTGTTGTCAGTTGTTTGTTGTCTTTAATTGTGTGAACACATATATCGATTTATACACCTAGATTCTAATATAACCCTAGTCATAGCCTTGGTCGTGGGGGGAATATGTCACTTATTTTGATGGCATTGTCAGATCCCAGATCCAGGAGCTCCCATCTTATTTGTTGACTGTATAATTATGTCATGTGTCAAGAGAAAGGCAATTCATTAAGTTTTTGGTATATCATCAATTATGTAGGGCTACGATCATGATTTCCCTACATGTAATGTGTCTGTGTGTACGTTTAGAAAGACATGTTTTGTATAAAGATGACGATGCAGTTGCTCACAGGATAATAATCATTAATTTTATGCCAAAGCGAACAGGCGTAATCCTAGATAAACCACCAAAATTTATCAGATCTCGTGGTGTGCATCTGCTTTTTTACTAAGGTTACGTCCATCAAAGAAACTAGACCATCGATGATGCACGTGTCATCTGGCAGTTTGCATCTTACTTTATGTTTTTAATAGATATTGTCTTTGAAGAATTACATATATGATTTTATCCGACACAGTGTTGTGTGATATCGTACTGCAAGAATTGGTCGTAAACACATCCTGTGGTAATTTTTTTGTTTTTTGTATTTTGTTTCAGGGCAACTGCAGGAAGCCGTTGCATTGGTCAAAAATGAGATATATAGAATCCTTGAGTAGGGGGCGCTGCGACGACAGACGGCTGGCACGCTCATGAACGCCCACTTCATGTCAGTCACCCACAATGCAACTGTCTACACTGAAATGTTTTTCGTGTTAGACGGAGAAACGTTTCCTTTTTGCTACTTATGTAGTTCTTGTTCAGGTGGTAATTTCGGTATACATTACATGAGTTGTCTTCATGAATTAATTAGAAGTTGATTATATACAGTTTATTAATAGTGATATATGGTGGTATGACAAAGTCGATGAATGTGTCGTCCTTTGTGAGCGATGTTGAGTCGTTTGGGTTGTTGACAACGAAGATTTGTGTCTCGACACGTCGTATTCGACTTGTGTTGACAATTTGCCTGTATCAGCAATGGGCCAACATCAGCTTCTATGCTGCAATGTGTCAGCATTAACTCCGATACAAGGCATCATGTCGACCAATGCATCTAGACATATTTCGAATCCACAACAGTTTAAGCAGTTTCGGGTCAGTGAAACATATCTGTTAAATACCTCTCCGCTTGAGTAATTCTCAATTGATCAAATAGTCGTATATTGCTTGAAGATGTTCCGAGGCGATGTCGCATAATCACAACCACATGTAGCGTACTGTAGGCGTAGACTGTGAACGTATTACTACTATGATTCGTGTTTTCAACGATACATTTAATTGGATGCACGATGTTTCATGTGTCGTCGTTGGAGACGGCCCCTTAGCAGCTACGACGAGCCGTTGGAGATGACCCCCGTAGTGGCTACGGCGATAGTACAGGCAGCTGTTGGGATGTTCCCGTAGGTGCTGTATAATGTGCATCTGGATTGTTCGTGTCTATGCGAAAAGACTGTTCAAGACAGAAACCCGGTGACAGCTCACTAAATTGATTGAACCAGGGTTTATATCAACGTGACACAACTGACTCCATGACAGAAAAGGTAAACCAGCTATGAAAGAGCTTTCGTCGTTACTGCCCTTTAGTCTGTCTTCGAGCGCGTACGACTGCGACTCATGTATACCCCACGCTCATACTGTCTGGAATGTTCCATAGGCAGTATACTTTCAAATTGATTGAGATAGTGATGTGTTGCAATCCAATTTTGGTTTTATTTCCACCAAAGCACAACATCGGTGTGAAGCGGGTGTCTCAACGTGGCATCTCCCACCTGCTTGTGGGGCCAATCTCCCACATCACACCATTTTCGAGAGTCCACCTCCCGCTTCCCACCAATACCACCTTATTTTTGACGCCAACCTACCACCATTATTTCGGACCAACCTCCCACTTCCTGCCTTACTCCCTTCGCTGTACTCTTCCCTTTCTTTTACGTTTGGATATCCAGCGATTGTCAATTAGAATTCTACAAAAACAACTATGTGGTATTATGTGTAAAAAACCTACCATAAAAATGAACAATACGAGATTGACCCTGAGGGCATTCAAATTATGTTGTGTCTCAAAAACTATAAAGAATAAACTATAAAGAATGTGTGTGTGTGTGTGTGTGTGTGTGTGTGTGTGTGTGTGTGTGTGTGTGTGTGTGTGTGTGTGTGTGTATGTGTGTGTGTGTGTGTGTGTGTGTCTGTCTGTGTGTGTGTGTGTGTGTGTGTTTGTGTGTGTGTGTGTGTGTGTGTGTGTGTGTGTGTGTGTGTGTGTGTGTGTGTGTGTGTGTGTGTGTGTGTGTGTGTGTTTGTGTTTGTGTTTGTGTGTGTGTGTGTGTGTGTGTGTGTGTGTGTGTGTGTGTGTGTGTGTGTGTGTGTGTGTGTGTGTGTGTGTGTGTGTGTGTGTGTGTGTGTGTGTGTGTGAGTAAATGAGTGAGTGAGTGAGTGAGTGAGTGAGTGAGTGAGTGAGTGAGTGAGTGAGTGAGTGAGTGAGTGAGTGAGTGAGTGAGTGAGTGAGTGAGTGAGTGCGTGGGTGTATTGTTTGTAGAGAGTGAATGGAAATATGGTGCTTCAATAGTTGCAGCCATAGTAATGTATTTGGTGGTCTTCCTTTTATTTTGCCACTGTTTTGTATTACCAACAAAGAAGTGGCCAGCCTGGTGCACGTGACACCGTCACCACTCTTTTGACATATAAGTCGTGTGGTCAGTTGAGTGCTCATTTCTCCAGTTCAGAACAAGAAAGACTTTTGTAGAAAGACCAAGGAATTCGAGGTTCAGTCCACGTTAGACCAACTGTTAAGCACACTGCCTGGGTTTGCTTTGTGTGGATTGATCGTGGGTCTTTCCACTTCCTCCCAAAAGGCACAACCACGCGGCAAACCAAGTACAAAGCAATTCTTAATGACAAGGTATTGACGCAGATGACACTACTTAACTGTGAAATGTTTATGCACAACAAAGCTACGTGTCACGCTGCACGCTCAGTGACGTCATGGCTCGCGAGAACCACTGTTCGGGTTCTTCCTTGGTCGGGTAATGCCCCTGACCTGAACCCCCTGCACATTAAGGAAAAAGTTGCTACAAAACAGGGCAGCTCTATGCCAGAGTTGATTGAAGCAATCAAACACGTCTGGGTCTTTGAAATATCACACGTTCTACATTCTATTTGTGAAAGTTGGAAACGATAAATCATTTGTCATTTGTTGGTTCGCCTTCGTCGCCTTGTCTCACTTGGTTAGCTTGCCGCTACAGCAGTACCGCCAACAACGGTGATTGGTCGCCAAACCAGGAAGTTATGTCGAAACTCACAGTAGATGACGCATGTATGAAATTGGATAGACGCAGCAATGTTTGTAGTGAAATGTTTGACAAGGCAATCTTTGTTGTTACAAACGATAAATCACACAGCGTTGTGTCTGGTCTATTGAACCGCCCTAAGCTCGCTGTACTTCAACCATGGCAGACCTGTTTTGACAACACTGACTCAACTTCTCTGAGAAACATTTTGCCACGTTGCCTGCTTGAAATTGTTGCGGTGTCAAATGATTCGGTTATTCCCGGCGACACGCCCTGTATGCTCATATGAAGCCAGAGAGCGTGTCAGACTTAAAGACAGGCAGCGTGTCTGACTATAATGCAAGACGACGTGTCTGTGCGCGAAAGACTGACGAATTCAAAACTCAGTCTAACACACATGTGGCTCCTGGGTGAGTCACTCACGGAATATCTAATGCTAAAATAAAATGGCAATTCCAGATTAAAACGCCAGCGTGCCTGTCTTGGCTGAGATTAAATGTGGATTATGTAATACTTCAGTAGGCATCGTTACCCAGATATTCCATCAGTGAACCCCCTCCCCCCGGACAATTGTGCAGCTATATTTCCTGAAACCCAGAGTTTCGAATTCGTATGTCTTTCGAGAAAACGAGCCCACAGCCAGTAGTCTGTTAAATACCGAAGATCGTCTTTATTTGTTATAACAACGTTTAATCGTCTTACTACGAAACACATATTAAAATTACGAAACTACAAATTTGGCATATACGAATGTTTCTTTCTTTATAATATAAAAAATCAAACAACGCTACACTATTAATTATAGCATAAATGGTAGTGTAGCGTTGTTTGATTTTGTTAATCAAACAAAATAGACAGTTCATGTCGACGTGCAAAAAGCTACGTGTTCTCGATAGTGTGAATTAACATCTGTTTTATTAGAGGAACTTAATGCTGACGGTCTATCAACATTGCTATCTTTGTCTCACAGGGCGCTGTCGTGTCTTCTCTTGAGTAACTCTGTGTCCCTTCATTGCAGTCTTTGTGTCATTGGACGCTGTCGTGTCTTCTCTTGAGTAACTCTGTGTCCCTTCATTGCAGTCTTTGTGTCATTGGACGCTGTCGTGTCTTCTCTTGAGTAACTCTGTGTCCCTTCATTGCAGTCTTTGTGTCATTGGACGCTGTCGTGTCTTCTCTTGAGTAACTCTGTGTCCCTTCATTGCAGTCTTTGTCTCACAGGGCGCTGTCGTGTCTTCTTTTGAGTAACTCTGTGTCCCTTCATTGCAGTCTTTGTGTCATTGGGCGCTGTCGTGTCTTCTCTTGAGTAACTCTGTGTCCCTTCATTGCGCGTTTCTCCTATTTGTCGTTTACGTTTGTGTGTATTTCACAGCGTGGTGACTTCCCGATGTTGAAGACAAGAGACGCTGCTTACAACTGAGTATAGTGAACCTGTCGACAGAAAAACATATTAAAATTGTTTTGATCACAGACATTAGGTATGCATTTGGAAAGAGCGCTTTAGTGAAATAAATCAATACATCTGTTGTATGTATACTTAAGGGTGTTTGGAGGAAAAATTATATGCTACTCGATGTTTTATTGCATTAGTTAGATATTTTCAGTTGATGGAATACACAATGTTGCTGTTGATATCTTATTCATTTAGTTTAACTGTTTTCTTTATGTTCAATTACCATTTTCTACATATCCAACAAATTAACATGTAACAATTTATGGTCACAGTCGGTCCATCTTAAATGATGCCATTGTATCGATATTACCAATTTCGTTACAGGGTATGTTCTGAGGTGGAGGGTACATTTATCTCCTTGAGATAAACAAAAAAATGGGCGTATATAATGCAACATTCGTTTGTAATAACATTAAGGTTAGGGACAAAATTAAACCGTTTTGTTTAAACGTTCAGTATTCTGTTCGTGCCACTCTGACACACGCGGACACACATCGCCCTGATGCAGTGACGTGAAACGTCGCTAGCAGCCAGACTTCGACGACAAAGACACGCGTGGCTGGCACCCCGCTCTTACGCTGCAGTGTCAGCGAGTATTTTTAGAAACTGCCAAACGCATAACGATGAGGTTATTCAAAGTTACAAAGCCGTCTCCTAAATGGCGGCGAACAATGAATCCATCGATCTAGTGCTTGTCGACTTGTAGCAAATTGTACACAACTATTATACATGAATGCAATCAACCCTGGAACTACATTATCAAATTAGTATATTGTTCTATGTTTGTAACATTTAAATACCCTCTTGGCAGCTCTTTGATGGTAAAGAAAGTGTACAAATTACATGTATAGTTACAGTATCAAAACCCATTAATATTATTTCAGCTCTGCTGTTCTAGTCTATTCTATTTGCAGTGATGTTTCTAATTAACTCGCTTGTCTATTTTATTTATCACACCAACGGAATGAAATGCAGAATAAATATATATATATATATATATATATATATATATATATATATATATATATATATATATATATATATATATATATATATATATATATATAGTCTGCATTCGTACGAATGTACATTGGGAATCGTTTTTTGACGTTTAGTTTGAAATGAAGGCTTTTTCTCTCAATCGGAAACCGGCGCATTGAGGCGCAACGAGGACGCGATCACGCAACAAGGACGGACGCTCATTGGCGGTTATTCACACATCACTCACTGTCTTCACGGTTTTCCTTCTTCCTGGTCTTTGACCGGTGACGTCAGGTACATTGAATCTCGACATACCTGTATTAACAAGGACGGCCGCTTATTGGGGGTTAGTCATACACAACTCATTTTATGCACTCTTGCGGTTTTCCTTCTTCCTGGTCTTAGACAGACGACATCAGGTACACTGAGTCTGGACATATCTGTTCTTCGTCCTCTTTGGTGCCTTGCGGTGTGGGGAACGCATCACTTAATTTGATCCGCCCTCACAACGAGTCGTTTCTATCTACCTTGATTCTTTGACATTCTGTCCCAATCTCAGTTGATCACACTGATCTTTCAAGACCTCTTTTATCACTATCCACTCATGGTAATTTTAGTCTTCCTCTTGTCCATCTACTAACCACTTCCCTTTTCCATGTTACAGACATACTTGTTATGAATGCAAAATGCGCCAAAGCAAGAAGCACAAAACATAACATATTGAATTACGCGGTACTTGGGGTGTGGCAGTGTCTCAGGCAGGGGTAGGTACTTGGGGTGTGGCAGTGTCTCAGGCAGGGGTAGGAAACACATGGAACAGTGTGAAGTTGCTACTTAATGTACAATTAACACAACCGCCTGTTAATGGATACTCGACAAATGCACGAATCATCTCACCTACCCGTCATTTACCGGATGTCACTGGTTGCAGACACGGAATAAGGAAACACGTAATACTCTTTGTAGCAGTGTTACAAAGGCACACACGCATGCACGCACGCACGCACGCACGCACGCACACACGCACGCATACACACACGCATGCACGCACGCACGCATACACACACGCATGCACGCACACACACACACACACACAAACACACACACACACACACACACACACACACACACAAACACACACACACACACACACACACACACACACACACACACACACACACACACACACACACATACATATATATTCGTATCCTGACTTTATAGCTATTTTTCATGAGATACAGACACTGGTGAATTTGCTGTGCGCTTGAAAATGCGGTTCGAACACAAAAGATTCATCCACTTAGCGCTGCATACCGCTTTTGTAAGCCGCCACCTATTTGATTTAAATTTTCCGTGGAGTTGCATCTGCATTGTATTTTGACATGGTGATAATAATGTAGGGGACATTTAGTAGACCAGTGAACATATTAACTGTGAGAGCAGCTTTATAACACAATTAACAACTAATGATTGTTTCTGTTATATAATTATTATTGTTGAATGTCTGCAGCTATGTTTATGTCACCAATCACTTATTAATGTTGTAGACACCGCTTGACACCACCCGCAGTTTTGTGGAGAACCACGACTCCACATTTGACACGTATGAAACACTGAACGTGGACGGCTCAGAGACTCCCCTCTCTTAGAACCAGCTCGAGACATCAATCGAAGTTGGTGAGGGAACAGTTTGCTAACAAAGCCATGGCAAATTGGAATGTGCAGCAGTGAGCGATCTGGCCAGTTATTTTGTTGGTTGATTTCCCTAAGGGTATGCTGTTTTATATTTAATCTTGAAATCTGGTACTGCTATATTCAACACAATTGATGTTGTTTTTAAGACGGTCTCGTGTTTAATTAGTCAGTCGTGAATATTGTTGTAATTTTTCCTCGTCACATTTTTTCGTATATGTTCACCTATCAATACAGGTGACAGCTGTATATAGTGCATATTACTAAATTATCTGTTGAATGCTTTCTGAGATGTGGGTATACAGGTGTTGTTGAGTAACTGGTGGCTTTAATATAAACATGAACATATTTAAATCGTTGAATGGACGGATGTTATGGTTTCTTGGATTGTTGCATTTGACATGTTATTAACCTTTCAAGAAAAGTTAATGTATTTAGAGAAAAAACAAGTTTCTTGAGAGGTAAAAAACATGTCAAGTAATTAAAACGTTCTGATTGTGCAGCATTACATCGTACCTTTGATTACTCAGACAAAGTGGGACAGGTGGTGACCATTCTCACGAGATCGGTATTTTGCCCGGAACACGGTCAGTAGAAGCGACGTGCCTGCCTACATTCTACTTTTGAAAGTTTGTATAATATTTTCTTATACCTCGAAAAAGGGTCGTTTGGAAACGATGAATCATTTGTCATTGGTTGGTTCGCCTTCGTCGTCATGTTTCATTGGGTTACATTGCCGGTACACTAATAACGCCAACAATGGTTGGCCGACAAACCAGGAAGTTATATCGACACCAACTGAATGAAATGCAGATTACATGACTTGTATCGTAGTGGATAAAACTAGCCACACGTGGCTTTGAATACCCTCATTGTAGCAGTTGAAACATATAACATGTATACTATTTTGCAGGTATTCCTTTTTCACGATTGCTATAATACACAATATTAAATATTGAACAAGTGCGCCCTCACCACGTTTAACAGCACTGGGACGGAATACTTCCGACTGCTCTCTCCGGGAAGGTCATGCAGTCTCTGTAGTTGCTGCAACTGCAGATTCTTATCTGCTTGGCGGGTCCCGAGCACGAGCTGCCGCCGCACGAGGCACTGCGGGTGACGCGTCTCGTTCGTCGCTGCATGTTGTACTTGCTGTAAGACGGAATCAAAATAGTGATTGAATTAACTTTTTTAGAAACACACAGTTACAACTACAATGCAGCACTGTTATAAAGTCACAACTGTTACAGTCAATGGCGTGTCTAGGATCTTGCAAAGGACAGGCCAAAGGGGGCAATCCAAATCGCTCATGCTACCGCTTAGCGGCACAACAACAAAAAAATACCAGAAAAATAATACAAAGAAGCCAAATGGGGCACGGCCTAATGCCCATCCCCAAATATGCCACTGGTTACAGTGGCAATACTCGTGAATAATAACAACATGCAAAATAGCGACATCAACACATATTATGATTCCTAATGTCAATATTAAACCATTTTGGTTGGTATCATATTAGATGTGGACGTTTTCTTTTAGGATATTGTTATCAGCCTGTAACCGGTTAGACCTTCGTAAGTATGCTAACAGAGCCTGACCTGCAATAGCGATTGCACGAGCCCCAAGAAGACCAGGCTGACCATTGGCAGTTGACTCTGGTACATGACCTTCGTCGACGACGCCACACCCATCCATCGCTCGTGTGGAAACACGTCGCCAACAGAAGCAGCGCCAGTGTCACGTACAATCTCACGGCGGCCATCTTGGATCAGCTGAACGGGAAGATCAGATCGACAACGTTAGTACGCGTTCGTATGAATGTACATTGGGAATCGTGCGTCGATGTTTTATACTGTCTAGTTTAAAATGAATGCTTTTTTCTGAATCGGAAACCGGCGCATCGAAGGCGTGAAGACGCAACAAGGACGGACGCTCATTGGCGGCTATCCACACATCACTCACTCTCTTCACTCTTCACTCACTGTGTGTATGTGTGTGTGTGTGTGTGTGTGTGTGTGTGTGTGTGTGTGTGTGTGTGTGTGTGTGTGTGTGTGTGTGTGTGTGTGTGTGTGTGTGTGTGTGTGTGTGTGTGTGTGTGTGTGTGTGTGTGTGTGTGTGTGTGTGTGTGTGTGTGTGTGTGTGTGTGTGTGTGTGTGTGTGTGTGTGTGTGTGTGTGTGTGTGTGTGTGTGTGTGTGTGTGTGTGTGTGTGTGTGTGTGTGTGTGTGTGTGTGTGTGTGTGTGTGTGTGTGTGTGTGTGTGTGTGTGTGTGTGTGTGTGTGTGTGTGTGTGTGTGTGTGTGTGTGTGTGTGTGTGTGTGTTTGACCACACGTTTAGAAAGACATGTTTTGTATAAAGTTGCTTTTTGACTAAGGTGTAACTTTTCGTCCATCAAAGAAACTAGACCATCGATGACGCACGTGTCATCTGGCAGTTTGCATCTTACTTTATGTTTTTAATAGATATTGTCTTTGAAGAATTACATATATGATTTTATCCGACACAGTGTTGTGTGATATCGTACTGCAAGAATTGGTCGTGAAAACACCTGCTTGAGGTAATTGTTTCGTTTTTTGTTTCAGGGTGACTGCAGGAAGCCGTTGTATTGGACAAAAACGAGGTATATAGAATCCTTGGGCAGGGGGCGCTGCGACGACAGATGGCCGGCACGCTCATGAACGCCCACTCCAGGTCAGTCACCCACAATGCATCTGTCTATGCTGAGATGTTTTTTTATAAGGGGGCTACTATTCCTCCACTTTTGTTTATATCAACTTATAAGTACTCTAGCTAGTACTATAGAACGTATACAGTCACCACACAGGTATCTTTTTCCCTTGTGTTTTATATATTGTGACTCTATCTAACAGTTGCATGCTGTAACTATATATAAAAGCAACAAGGTTTTTTTGGTACATAACTGTCTTTTGACAGCTAAATCTAAGAACTAATGTGATTATTATATATGTATTGTACACTAAATTGTAGTATATACCAACATGTGTGGTACAGGAATCAATAAACTGCATGTACCTGGCTGTGCACAAGATTTGGCAAAGACTGTATATACTATATGTGTATAGCGGCAATCCCTGCTCGTTAATAAATTGAATTGCCCATTACCAACCTACCCAATAGTTGGTGTATCTCCATACAAACAGAGAAAGGACTGCATCAACATGTCCACAACACAGATGTAGTAACACAGATACCCCGGGGGGGGGGGTAAAGGGGTAACGGGGTAACGGGGTACCAAGTGGAGGAAGCACGCGAAAAGTGTCTTGTGTTACACGGAGAAACGTTTCCTTATCGCTACTTATGTAGTTCTTGTTCAGCTGGTAATTTCGGTATTTTTCCAGAATCTTATGAGGCCTCATCCAACTAGTCAGCCGTTTTCAGAACATTATTGCCAAGCCAAGCTTTCTATGCTGGCACTGAGGGTGGTCGCTGCCAGGATGCATGTCGTCCTTGGTGGTTCTTTTACGTCCCCAATAACTATTAACGAGACGGGACCGACATTACCGTGATCGTCCGAGTCACTAGGAATACATCGGCGCGGCACTGGACAGAATCCCATCCCATCCCCATTTCGTTAAAAACATAAGTGAGAACCAACACATTATCTATACCATTGGCGACCTTCTTCAACAGAGGGAAGTCGGTGGCTATAATTGCTAGTGGTCTGTGGGATAATAGTTGGCCTCATGGGTCCTCCATTTTTCGTGAGAGCGCTACGCTGACAAAACCTCCAATGTGGAACGAATAGTCTTCGTGCAGTAATTGCAGCGAAGCTGAAAGCTTCCCAGAGAAGTTGAAATGGCGTTGGAATGAACAGGTCTGTGGGGTGGGGGTGAGGTGTAAAGGAACAGGTCTGCCAGGGGTGAGGTGTAAAGGAACAGGTCTGCCAGGGGGTGAGCTGTAAAGTAACAGGTCTGCCAGGGGGTGAGGTGTAAAGGAACAGGTCTGCCAGGGGGTGAGCTGTAAAGTAACAGGTCTGCCAGGGGGTGAGGTGTAAAGTAACAGGTCTGCCAGCGGGTGAGCTGTAAAGGAACAGGTCTGCCAGGGGGTGAGGTGTAAAGGAACAGGTCTGCCAGGGGGTGAGCTGTAAAGTAACAGGTCTGCCAGGGGTGAGGTGTAAAGTAACAGGTATGCCAGGGGGTGAGGTGTAAAGGAACAGGTCTGCCAGGGGGTGAGGTGTAACGGAACAGGTTTGCCAGGGGGTGAGGTGTAAAGGAACAGGTCTGCCAGGGGGTGAGGTGTAAAGGAACAGGTTTGCCAGGGGGTGAGGTGTAAAGGAACAGGTTTGCCAGGGGGTGAGGTGTAAAGGAACAGGTTTGCCAGGGGTGAGGTGTAAAGTAACAGGTCTGCCAGGGGGTGAGGTGTAAAGGAACAAGTCAGCCAGGGAGTGAGGTGTAAAGCGCTTTGAACAGTCCCAAGGACTGGATGCCGCGCTATGTAAGAACGTACATTAACTGTTTACCTTTTTAAAGATCATATGCAAAGGTCGGATATATTTACTTGTTTTCACTCGTTCTCGATAGAACTGTATCCCCTTATTCATATTCAGTCATGAAATTGTAAACAGTTATATAAATGTATTCATAAAACGGGAGATATACCTAAATTCCTGAAGGCATTTTCCGAAACCAGTTTGTAGATTTTTATCTTACCGGTTCAAGTCATTCCGTACATGTACGAGTCAACAACGCGGTCACAGTCACAAAAACGAAGTTAGTAGCGACAGCGAGTTGTGTCAAACAAGGTCTGAGATATTGGCCGAAGGCTTCGGATTCACGCCGCAGTAAACAAATGCCCGGGAACAAAAACCTCAAAAACAACACAAATGTAAATGACGAGTGTTGTTTTGGTAGTACCATACGTATGTATTTATCAAACTGTTTTTGAATTCCATGTTTAGTTTGTACAAACTAGTAGACACGTACATTCTTCGAGTCTAGCCTAGCCATAGCTGAGCCCTAGGCTTGGAAGTTGGACCAGCGGCCTACTTGATCTTTGCGTTACTCGGTGGTTTGATTAAGAATATTGGAACACGTGGGGAAATATGTGGACACTGTGTGATTTTATTGCCGAAATAGCTGGATGTATGCAATTTTTAAGATCTGTATCGATCTAACTTTTGAGTAGAGCTGTCTCGCATTTGCATTGGCTTGCCCTGGCCTTGGCTTTGCGATTTTGTCGTAGCACAGTGCATAAAGTGCCTCTCGACCTACGCCAGCTGTTATTTAAAATCTATATATGTTGCAGTGTTGTAACAGCGTTACAAATAATGAAACTATTGTCACACCCAAATTCATTGATTTTTGCCCCACTGCAACATTATAAGCTTTTAAAGTACGCAGTTGCTATGGAATGACAATGTTTGTTGATGTTCCTTTGGCCAGACTGACGTCACACGCCGACTCCGTACGGACATTGTCGAGCGAAATGTCAATCGCTTGGGGCTTTTTTGCCACTAATATAATTAAATATTATTGAAGAGTAGCCAATAACATTATTTGTTAATGCATTCCAAACTACTAAGACAACTGTTTGTTATCATATATCACGATTTTTGTAATATTTGCATATGATCTTTAACGCCACCAAGGTGGTGCGGGTAAACTAGAACTACTGCTTAATTTGTACATCAAACAAAAGCTGTGGTGAAATGACTAGTGGCGCCACTAGTGGGCAGTTTGTGTTACGAAGTGATCTTGAGAGACACATTGTAATCATTGCCGCTCTGATATAACGAAACAGGAGCGAACATTATACGTATGAAAGATCAAAATGTGTATTTATCTGCATTGCATCGTTTCTTTGATTACTCAGACAAATTGAGACATGTAATGAACACTCTCATGAGACCGGTATTTTGAAAGCAGCGCGATCGCTAGCTCTCACTAGATAGACGCGAAACGTCTTCGTTGCGTTGTCTCACTTGGTCACAGTGTCAGCATACGAATAACGTCAACAGCGGTGATTGGTTGCCTAACCAGGAAGGTATATGTCGAAACCCATCGTAGACAGATGTATGACTCATGTGTAAAAATGGATACAGGCGGTAATCGTGTCTTTGGGACCGCCCAAAGCACATTAAACTTCAACCCTGGCAGACATGTTTTAACAACAATGACTCAACCCTCTGTTGCGGGGTCAAATGATTTGTTTAGTCCTGTCGACATGCACACGGCATGAGTCTGTGCAAGGATCCTTTCAGCAATGTGACAGTCATTGTGGGCTTCCAGTAATATACTTAGTACGTCTAGCCTTGGTGTCCGCAAGGGAGGGTTACGGGTTGCTTACTCCTGCAAGGTCATAGGAAGCGGAAAGGTAGCATCACATCTTCAACTAATAATCGAGAGAACACGGGTTCCAATCCTCTTGCTGCCGTTTCGAAGCTTTGACAATTTCGTTCAACCCACGTTGCCACAGTTCATGAGTACTTGGCTACAGACAAATGTGGATATTTTAACGAACAGTCTTCGTGCAGTAATTGCAGCGAAGCTGAAAGCTTCCCAGAGAAGTCGAAATGGCGTTGGAATGAACAGGTCTGTGGGGTGGGGGTGAGGTGTAAAGGAACAGGTCTGCCAGGGGGTGAGCTGTAAAGTAACAGGTCTGCCAGGGGGTGAGGTGTAAAGGAACAGGTCTGCCAGGGGGTGAGGTGTAAAGTAACAGGTCTGCCAGGGGGTGAGCTGTAAAGTAACAGGTCTGCCAGGGGGTGAGGTGTAAAGGAACAGGTTTGCCAGGGGGTGAGGTGTAAAGGAACAGGTCTGCCAGGGGTGAGCTGTAAAGTAACAGGTCTGCCAGGGGGTGAGGTGTAAAGTAACAGGTCTGCCAGGGGGTGAGGTGTAAAGGAACAGGTTTGCCAGGGGGTGAGGTGTAAAGGAACAGGTCTGCCAGGGGGTGAGCTGTAAAGTAACAGGTCTGCCAGGGGGTGAGGTGTAAAGTAACAGGTCTGCCAGGGGGTGAGGTGTAAAGGAACAGGTTTGCCAGGGGGTGAGGTGTAAAGGAACAGGTCTGCCAGGGGGTGAGGTGTAAAGGAACAGGTTTGCCAGGGGTGAGGTGTAACGGAACAGGTCTGCCAGGGGGTTAGGTGTAAAGCACTTTGAACAGTCCCAAGGACTGGATACCGCGCTATGTAAGAACGTACATTAACTGTTTACCTTTTTAAAGATCATATGCAAAGGTCGGATATATTTACTTGTTTTCACTCGTTATCGATAGAACTGTATCCCCTTATTCATATTCAGTCATGAAATTGTAAAAAGTTACATTAATTTAGTCATAAAACGGGGGATATACCTAAATTCCCGAAGGCATTTTCCGAAACCAGTTTGTAGATTTTTATCTTACCGGTTCAAGTCATTCCGTACATGTACGAGTCAACAACCCGGTCACAGTCACAAAAACGAAGTTAGTAGCGACAGCGAGTTGTGTCAAACAAGGTCTGAGATATAAGGCGAAGCCTTCGGATTCACGCCGCAGTAAACAAATGCCCGGGATCAAAAACCTCAAATATAACACAAATGTAAATGACGAGCGTTGTTTTGGTAGTACCATACGTATGTATTTATCAAACTGTTTTTGAATTCCATGTTTAGTTTGTACAAACTAATAGACACGTACAGTCGTCGAGTCTAGCCTAGCCCTAGCTGAGCCCTAGGCTTGGAAGTTGGACCAGCGGCCTACTTGGTCTTTGCGTTACTCGGTGGTTTGATTAAGAATATTGGAACACGTGGGGAAATATGTGGACACTGTGTGATTTTATTGCCGAAATAGCTGGATACATGCAATTTTTAAGATCTGTATCGATCTAACTTTTGAGTAGAGCTGTCTCGCATTTGTATTGGCTTGCCCTGGCCTTCGCTTTGAGATTTTGTCATAGCACAGTGCATAAAGTGCCTTTCGAACTACGCCAGCTGTTATTTAAAATCTATATATGTTGCAGTATTGTAATAGCGTTTCAAATAATGAAACTATTGTCACACCCAAATTCATTGATTTTTGCCCCACTGCAACATATAAGCTTTTAAAGTACGCAGTTGCTATGGAATGACAATGTTTGTTGATGTTCCTTTGGCCAGACTGACGTCACACGCCGACTCCGTACGGACATTGTCGAGCGAAATGTCAATCGCTTGGGGCTTCTTTGCCACTAATATAATTAAATATTATTGAAGAGTAGCCAATAACATTATTTGTTAATGCATTCCAAACTACTAAGACAACTGTTTGTTATCATATATCACGATTTTTGTAATATTTGCATATGATCTTTAACGCCACCAAGGTGGTGCTGGTAAACTAGAACTACTGCTTAATTTGTACATCAAACGAAAGTTGTGGTGAAATTACTAGTGGCGCCACTAGTGGGCAGTTTGTGTTACGAGGTGATCTTGAGAGACACATTGTAATCATTGCCGCTCTGATATAACGAAACAGGAGCGAACATTATACGTATGAAAGATCAAAATGTGTATTTATCTGCATTGCATCGTTTCTTTGATTACTCAGACAAATTGAGACATGTAATGAACACTCTCATGAGACCGGTATTTTGAAAGCAGCGCGATCGCTAGCTCTCACTAGCTCTCACTAGATAGACGCGAAACGTCTTCGTTGCGTTGTCTCACTTGGTCACAGTGTCAGCATACGAATAACGTCAACAGCGGTGATTGGTTGCCTAACCAGGAAGGTATATGTCGAAACCCATCGTAGACAGATGTATGACTCATGTGTAAAAATGGATACAGGCGGTAATCGTGTCTTTGGGACCGCCCAAAGCACATTATACTTCAACCCTGGCAGACATGTTTTAACAACAATGACTCAACCCTCTGTTGCGGGGTCAAATGATTTGTTTAGTCCTGTCGACATGCACACGGCATGTGTGCTCTACAGAAACCAGACAGCTTTAATTTCTGAAAGATTGACAAAATTAAAACTCGAGTTTTCCATTTATATGGGCCGAAAAGCTGTCCCGGGGGGGGGTCACTCACAAAATATCTAATGCCAATTAACATGTCGAATTTCAGATTAAAACGCAAGCCCGCCAGTTTTTGCTCAGATTCATCATGGGTTATGTAATACTTCAGTAGGCATCTTCAGTATTTAGCACATCAGATAGTATTTACCAGATATTCCACGAGTGAACCCCCGGAAAATGTTTCATCATATTTACGGTCAATTTGAATTAGGAAAACGTATGTCTTTGGAGAAGACAAGCCCACAACCAGTAGTGATGTTAAATAACGAAGATGACCCAATCGTCTTTGTTTGTTACAACAACTTTTAATCGTCTTACTACGAAACACATATAAAAATTACGAAACTAAAAATGTGGCATAAACAAATGTTTCTTTCTTGAAATAATTAGCAATGTAGCGATTGATTGTGTTAATCAAACGCATAAGACAGTTCGTGTCGACGTGCAGAACGATGCATGTTCTCGATAGTGTGAAATAAGATATGTTTTATTAGAGGAACTTAATGCTGACGGTCTATCAGCATTGCAGTCTTTGTGTCACAGGGCGCTGTCGTGTCTTCTCTTGAGTAAATATGTATCCCTTCATTGTGTGTTTTCCACATGTTTCTCACACTGTGAGAAGTTCCCGATATCGACGGCAGGAACGCTGAAGGGGACTGAGTAGAGTGAACCTGTCGACAGAAAAACATATTAAAATTGATTTGATAACACATAGTAGGTACCACTATGGAAACGGGGCTTTATTGAAATAAAACGTATTGTATATGTACGCAAGGTTGCTTGGAGGATAAATAATATGCTACTCTGTGTTTTATTGTTTTAGTTAGCTATTTTCAGTTGTTGGAATACACAATGTTGCTCTTGATATCACATACATTTAGTTTTTCAATGTTTTCTTTATGTTAAATAAAAAATATCTAGGTACCCAAAAAATCTTAATGTAACCATTTATGGTCACGGTCGGTCCATATTTACTCATACCATTATACCGATATTACACATTTCGTTACGGCGTATGTTCTGGGGAGGTGGGTACATTTATCTCAGTAATGACTAATAGGTAATTTATTTGTGTGTAATTTACTAAACAATTTATGTGCAAGAAATTGTTATTCTGCGTTCGAATGGTGCATAATGAACAATAATTGTGCGATATCACGTCACATATGCAGTAGCCTAAACGACACTAAAGCGCACCGTTTGACATTATGTTTTTTAACTCTGACTAACTTAACGACACACTTAACTGCTTAGCCGACTTATTGACGCGAGTCGTATGGGTTGACGCGAGTCTGACTCGAGGCAATTAATAAGTGGGCGCGTATAATGCAACATTCCGTTTGTAATAACGTTAACGTATTTGTTGCAAGATTTAATCGTTTTGTTTAAACGTTCGGTATACTGTGCCATTCTGACACAATCGGATACACACCGCCCAGATGCAATGAAGCGGAATTTTTCTAGCAGACTTCGACGACACGCGTGGCTGGTTTTGCATGATTGAGTTACTGAGCAAACGTAAGCTATCAGTTGGAGGTTGCCTCTGTTTACATTTAAAGTTGAATGCGTCTAAATCACAACACCCCGCTCTTACGCTACAGTGTCTACGTTTCATGGTATGTTGAGCCTGTTTAGAACCTGCCAGACGGCTAACGATGAGGCTATTCAAAGCTGCACAGCCGTCTTATAAATGGCCGCGAACAAGGAATCCATCGATCTAGTGCTAGTCAAACTGTAGCATATTGTACAGAAGTAGTAGATACCATTGCGTTCAACCCTGGAACTACATTGTGAAAATAGTATATTGTTCTCTGTTTGTAACATTTAAATACCATCTTAGCAGCTTTTTAATGGTAAAGAAAATGAGGCATATATATATATATATATATATATATATATATATATATATATATATATATATATATATATATATATATATATATATATATATATATATATATATATATATATATATATATATATATATATATATATATATATATATATATTTATATATATATATATATATATATATACAAATAACATGTATTGTAACAGTATTAAAACCCATTAATAGTATTTCAGCTGTGCTGCTATAGTGCAGCGATGGTTCTAATTTACTCGCTTCTCTGTGTTATTTCTCACACCAACGGAAATAAATGCACAATACATTACTTCTATAGTACAGGATAAATCTAACCACATTTGGCTTTAAATAGCCTCATTGTAGCATTTATGATTTCGCATGCCTGCAACTTGCTTCATTAATAAAAATCTCCCTACTAAATCTGATGACTTATTCTTAATAAACTGGCGTGGAGCCTGAACTAGTTTCTGTAAATATCAGTCATAACTGTAAACATGTATGAGCGAAAAATGGCATTCCATTTATTTAATACCTTATTAAATAAATGCACAATACATTACTTCTATAGTACAGGATAAATCTAACCACATTTGGCTTTAAATAGCCTCATTGTAGCATTTATGATTTCGCATGCCTGCAACTTGCTTCATTAATAAAAATTGAACAAGTGTGCACTCACCGCGTTTAACAGCAGTGGGGCGAGATGCTTGCGGTAGTTTTGTCTGGGAGGGTATAGCAATATCTGTCGTAGCTGCCGTCACTGCAGAATCGTATCTGCTTGGCGGGCCCCGAGCACGAGCTGCCGCCGCACGAGGCACTGCGGGTGACGTGCCTCGTTCGGCGATGCATGTTGTACTTGCTGTAAGACGGAATCAAAGCAGTGATTGAATATTATTTTGGGAAACCCAAATCTGTTGCAGTTACAACTACAATACAGCACTGTTATAAAGTCACAACTGAAGGACTGTTACAGTCAGTGGTGCATCTAGGATCTCGCAAAGGGGGCAAGTCTAGTCACCCGTGCTACCACGTAGCGACGCACCAGAAAAATACGGAAAAATATTAAATAAGCCAAATGGGGGCACGGCACAATGCCCCCCCCGCCCCAAATTCGCCGCTGGTTACAGTTGTTCGCGCATAATAAAAAAATAGGGATATCAACACATATTATGACCCGAAGAAAGCAACAATAACGACGACAACAACATACACCAACAATAAAAAACAACATAAACAACAATAATGACGACGTCGACAAATAATACAAGATGATAATGATCTTAAGAACATCAACGAGAATAACAATGTGTACGTCCACAAATAGGATACTATGGTAACAGCAACAACGATGTGTTAATAATCACAAACCAATTATCATACTCCTAATGCCAACACAAATCAATTATCGTGGTTGGTATCGTGTTATCTGTCGACTTTCTCTTTTAGGATATTGATATCAGCTTGTAGCGTTTAGACGTTCGTAAAGCATACAAGAGAGCCTGACCTGCAGTGGTAATTGCACGAGCCCCAAGACGACCAGGCTGACCATTGGCAGTTGACTCTTGTACATGACCTACGTCGACGCCGCCACCACCCTCCTTCGCTCGTGTGGAAACACGTCGCCAACAGAAGCAGCGTCAGCGTCACGTACAATCTCACAGCGGCCATCTTGAATTAGCTGAACGGGAAGATCAGATCGACAACGTTAGTACGCGTTCGTACGAATGTACATTGGGAATCGTGCGTCGATGCTTTATACTGTCTAGTTTGAAAGGAATGCTTTCTTTTCGCAATCAGAAAACGGCGCACGCAACAAGGACGGACGCTCATTGGCGGTTATTCATACACCACTCATTGTTTTCACTGTCGCGGTTTTCCTTCTTCCTGGTTTGAGATAGATTACATCAGCTGAATTTGTTCCGCCCTCTCGACCAGTCGTTCAGTTTTATTATTGGTACATATCAAGCAGTGATACTTAGGGGCATTATTTTATTTGAATTTCTATGTTAGCACTGCTTGGAAATGGGGAGGGGTTCTGTTCTCTTGCTTTGGTGCTTTATGCATTAATAAAAGGTATGTCTATGTATGTGTTGCAGTAACTGGGTGGACTTCGTCAAGTCTGGGTGCGAGAAGTCCTGGGCTGAGGTCCAGGCAGATAGTTTTAGTTTTGAGTGTAGGGGATGTACGAAGATGAAGGAACTAGAGGTGGAGTTGGAAGAGCTGAGGCTGCTCGTTGTGGCAATGGTGGGAAGGGAACAGGGGGGTTGTGCCAGTAGTTCCGGTGGGGGAACAGTAGATGATAAAGTGGGGAAAGACACAAGAGATGCTAGGGAGAGCTCACCGCAGCCTGGGAGGAAGCTGAGAGGAGGGAAGGTGACAGGTCGTAGGGAGACAGGATGTAAGGAGACTGGAAGGAAAGGAACGGGAGGGAAGACAACCGGAGCGAAGGAGAGGGGAGTAGGGGAGACAGGAGGGAAGGAGAAGGGAGTGGGGGAGACAGGAGGGAAGGAGAAGGGAGTGGGGGAGACGGGAGGGAAAACAACCGGAGTGAAGGAGAGGGAAGTGGGGGAGACAAGAGCAAAGGAGTGGGAAGTGGTGGAGACAGGAGCGAAGGAGACAGGAGGGAAGGGGTCAGGACAGAATGTGATGGAGGGGATCGAACGGAAGAGTTATTCTGCAGCAGTGATAGAGGGGGTGAGGAAGAGAGCGAGGGTGTTTGTGGGGAATTCGATAGTTAGGAAGACCGACAGAGTCTTAAACAAGGGAGATGATGTGGTGGTCTTCTTGCCTGGAGCCAAAATAGAGGCGATAACTGAGAGGGTAAAACACATTGTAGGCTCGGGTAAGGGTGGATCTGTTTTAGTACACGTAGGGACAAATAACGTAGAGAGGGAGAGTACAACTGCCATAGTTAGGACATATAGGCAGTTGGTCAGAACACTAAAACAGACGCGGGTTGAGCAGGTAATACTGTCAGGGATTTTACCTGTAATGGGCAGGAGGGGTCACAAATATCGAAATTGTCGGGGGATGGCAATTAACATGTTAGTCCAGAAGTTATGTAGGGAAGAGGAAGTTGGATTTGTGGATTTATGGGGAAGTTTTGTTGGGAGGGCTGATATGTACATGAAGGATGGGCTTCATTTAAGTGGAAAGGGGGCGGCAGTATTCGCGGACAAACTTTCAGCAGCAGTAGATAGTGACTTGGGTACAATGACAAATATTTTTGGAAGTAAACATTCTTTAAACTAGAAGTGCAGGGGGGTTACCTAGAGGTGTCTCAAGCAGAACAAGAGGCCACTAGCACAGATAAACCAATATCAAATCATCCGAAAAACATCTCTGAAAAAGGTTATAGATGCGTATGTTTAAATGCAAGGAGCATAGTAAATAAGAAAAACGAATTAAACATTATGGTAGAAGATATTGACCCTCACATAATTGGTATAACTGAATCATGGGCCAACATAGATATAACAGATGCTGAATTAGGACTGACAGGATATGTAATGTTTAGGAAAGATCGAATAGGAAGAAGGGGCGGGGGAGTTATTTTATATGTTAAAGAATATATTCAGGCTTATGAAATAAAACTAGAAAGGGAAGCAGATTGCGATGAAGCTGTTTGGTGCAAAATTGTTTCAGGAAATGAAATTCAAAATTAACTATTGGATTAGTTTACCGAAGTCCAAACATAAACGAAGAGGACAACACAAAAATAAAAAACGCTATAAAGGAAGTTAGTAAAGGGGAATGTATCATAATGGGAGATTTTAACCATGGACACATACAATGGAATTCTCTAGAGAGCACAGGGATTGAGGACCAACAATTTCTATTTTTAATCCAGGATAGCTTTCTTACTCAGCACGTACTAGAACCAACCAGGGGAGAAAATGCATTAGATATAGTTTTGTCATCACAAAAAGAATTAGTGGACAATGTAAAAATATTTGAACCATTGGGTAATAGTGACCATAATCAAATACATTTTGACATCAATGTAAAATCAGAAAGTAAAAATAAGAAAACGTACAAGAGAAACTTCCACAAAGGTAACTACAAAGATATGAGAAAATACTTAGCAAAGCTAGATTGGAATAACATGCTGATGAATAAGACCGCAATTGAATGTTGGAATATTCTAAAATATGAAATTGAGAGTATCATCGATACATTTGTTCCCTACCAAAAACAAGGAAAACAGTGTAGAAAGAAACACTTGTCAAAAGAGGCTATTAGAAAAATAATGCTAAAACAAACTATGTGGAGGGTTTATAGGCGTACCAGAAAGGACGAAGACTATGCAAAATACAAAGAGGCACTTAATGCAGCTACAACTGAAATCAGACAATCTAAAAGAAGCTATGAGCAAAAACTAGCATGTAACATAAAAAATGACAGCAAGAGTTTTTATGCATATGTCAGGAGTAAACAAAACGTACAAGACAAGGTTGGACCTCTAGAAGACAGTGCTGGAAATATAATATCACAGGGGCTTTTAATGGCGGAAGACCTAAATGGTTACTTCAGTTCAGTGTTTACCAAAGAAGATATTAGTTCATTACCAGTTGCTGATGCCAAAGCTTTTGACAAAGTGCCACATCAAAGATTACTACTTAAATTAAAAGCCCATGGTATCGGGGATAGCATAACTGACTGGATAGAACAATGGCTGACTGACAGAAGACAACGAGTTGTAGTAGATGGAGAAGTTTCAAATTGGAAATCAGTTTTGAGTGGGGTACCTCAAGGATCAGTATTAGGACCTATATTATTCTTAATTTATATCAATGACTTGGACGACAGTATAACAAGTAACGTACTGAAATTTGCGGATGACACAAAACTGTTTAGAAAGGTTAATACTGATGGTGATAAACAACATTTACAAAACGATCTAGACAGATTAGTGAAATGGTCTGAGAAATGGCAGATGTTGTTCAATTTTGGGAAATGTAAATGTCTACATACAAGACATGGGAACTTGAATGTAAACTATTAAATGGGAGATACTGTTCTGGGTACTACTGTAAACGAAAAGGACTTAGGAGTTACAATAAGCGCTGATATGAAAGTTTCAGAGCAGTGTGGTATTGCAGCTTCAAAGGGTAATCAAATTATTGGATTGATTAGAAGAAACATAACATACAAGGGAAAAAAGTTAATTATACCTCTTTATAAAGCAATAGTTAGACCTCATTTAGAATACTGTATACAAGCATGGAGACCATATCGTAAGAAGGATATAGATACGCTTGAACGCATACAAAGGAGAGCAACTAAAATGATTCCAGAACTGAGAGACCTTAGTTATGAAGAACGCCTGAAAGAATGTGTTTTAACAACTCTAGAGACAAGGAGGTTAAGCGGAGATCAGATTGAAGTTTTTAAGATATTGAATGGGTATGAAAATATTGATAGAAATATGTTTTTCTCACTCAATAAGGATAGCAGAACTAGAGGACATGAGGTAAAATTAGTAAAGGATCAATGTAGATTGGACATCAGGAAGCACTCGTTCTCACAGAGGACAATAAATGAATGGAACAAATTGTCTACAGATTGTGTAACTGCTAGCAGCGTGAATATGTTTAAAAACAAGGTTGACACATATCTCAGGAGGGCGGGCTATAAGTAGATGAACATTGTTGGACTCTCGATAAGCCAATGGCTTCCTTGTCCACTTGCCATCTGGGCCTTTGGCTTGGATGGCAAATCTTGTTAAATCTTGTCTAGAGCATAGACAACGGAAGAGTGTGGCAGATGAAGAAGATGAAGACCGACATTACCCTGGATGGATAGTGTCAAGAGAGGTATTGATAGAACATGGTGAACAGCTGAGATTGAAACAGAAAGGCAAAGAATCAAGATAAATAGAAACGACTCGTTGTGAGGGCGGATCAAATTAAGTTATGCGTCCCTCACACCACAAGGCACCAAAGAGGAAGAAGAACAGATATGTCCAGTCTCAGTGTACCTGATGTCGTCTGTACCAGGAAGAAGGACAACCGTAAGAGTGAATACAATGAGTGGTTTATGAATAACCGCCAATAAGCGTCCGTCCTTGTTAGAACAGGTATGTCCATACTCAATGGACCTGATGTAGTCTCTCTAAGACCAGGAAGAAGGAAAACTGTAACCGTGAATACAATGAGTGGTTTATGAATAACCGCCAATAAGCGTCCGTCCTTAAGGCAACTTTTTTTATCCTATTCCAATATGAGATACTATATCTAAGTTCATGTAATCCGTTAACATTTGGGCAGAATGACAGTTTTAAATATGACATGTTAATGATGGGAAGGTCTGCAATATATAGTGTAGGTTGTAGCGTTGCTGTGTGTTGTTGCTCCCCGACTCTATTTCTAAAGTATGCACATTTTTCGGTGATTTGAATCGTATATTGCTTTATATTCTGAATTGTGAATGTCCAATGAGGGCCGGCGGAAAATGTGCGAGTCGTTCGTGCCGTGGATCTTAAGTTTTTATTGACTTTTATATCAACTTTTACTCAGAAGCGTGGCAGCTGTGGTTAACCAAGCTTGACCGGAATCGGTTCCCAACCTACATGTCAGAATCGCTACCAAGACGTCTACGCTCAGCCTGCCGGACCGTGGTCTGTTTCACGCACAGCGACCGGCGAAGTTTGTCGTTGCCCAGGACATTCCTCCTCGGCTTACGGCATTGTCGGTGTAGTATTGTAAATGGACCCCCGTGCATACGGACCCGGGGTATATTTATCACAGTGGTAAATGGACCGGGGATGTCCATATTCAATCATGGTAAATGGTCCCCGGGCGTGGAAAACGTACCATGACTTTGCTTCGTAAATAGGTCACCGTAGAAGTTCTATAAAAATGTCGCACGTGCTAATCACAGGTCACAGTTTCGTGGCTCGAGCAATTCATTCGTAAAACGAATAGAGACAACTTTGAGTTTAACCCGTCATGCACCCAACTCGATTTCTGCGGTCGGGGTGGAGCAACAATCTCCAAACTGGTCGGCAACGGCTTATTCGGAAAACTTTCCAAGAAAACTTACGATTTGGTCATCTTTGAAGGAGTCAGACCACAGTTGAGAATTGCATTGGTGGCCATGTTAACGTTTTGTCCGATTATAAGAAAAGGTGACCACTAAAAATTCTGAAACTTTTTCACAGCAACTGCCATCATCTCATTGACATGCTGACCAAGTTTTATCAAAATCACATACCTCCAGCTGTTTTAAAACGCCCCGACGTGCGGTGCCCATCCATTAAAAAAAAATAGCCATGTATTCATGCGCCCACGAGGCCCATAGCAGAAAATTCCCATAAATCCCTCCGCCTGTTAAACTCTCAAAAAATGCACCATTTTACAGCCAATAGCTTCTACAAACAAACCTGTGAATATGCCTGCTCAATTGCACTTATGTCGCATCATATGAATTCTTTAAATTCACATATCGCAATTGAATACACCCTACATTCGTGTGAAACAATAAACAGGAAGGTCAACTGTGGTTTTACCCCTGAAACCGGCACGTGCGACATCGATAATGTAAGTGCAGATGCAACTCAATTGGCACATGACCTATTTCGGCTAGCTAGGCGCTGCGTAAACGACTTCGGAGTTAAATCGGTGTTGTTTTGCACTCTGCTGCCCAGGGGGGCTGGACGCTTTAAACCTAAGACAGCAGATTTCACAGTTAAAGCCGAGTTGTTTAACAACACACTAAAACGACTGTGTTCACGCGTTGAAACACCAACGCTTTACTTCCATGTTGCCATCGCTTCTATGTGACGGGGTTCACCTCACTCCCGAGGGGTTACAACGGTATTATTTCTCTCTCCGTCGGGGAATCGTGGCAGCTCTAAAGTAGCAAGTTGACAATGTCAGGAAACCTAATTTGAATTGTAACGGTTAGGAATCCCAACGGCTGTTCCCACATATAGGTCAGCCGCGACCCATTGCCATTGTTTACACAGTGTCAATTAACAGCATATAGGGGTTCCATTCTGTCCTTTGTCTACTGATAATAGCCTTTCGATTGCTTATCCCTGTGAGCTGTGTGACCTTATTGCAAGGATTATACCCTCTATGTATAAATTGTTGATCACTAACTTACTCACAATTACTACACACACTGAAGATGGCTAGTATTTATTGGTTTCGCCATCGCAGCATTATACCATGGACATATATTTACTGGACTGCCAGCTACGCGCTATGCGCGAACGAGTTCGATTTTGCGCCCGCCGCGGACACATTGAGTTGTTTACTTCCGGCGTCGCCGTTTGAATGTAAATGGCGTTCGAGTTGCACAGATCAAAATGTCAAAAAGCGTCGGCAGCAACTGCTGCATAGTCAATTGCGCTTGCACAAGTGCAAAATGCAGAGGATTGTCTTTTCATTGTCTACCGAAGGGAACCGAATGGAGAGCCCGTTTGCTGCATGCCACCAATAAGAGTCGACAGCAGCTTCAATGACAATGGCTATAATGCTGACAATTCCAAGATCTGCTCCAGGCATTTCACAGATGATCCTTTCAAACATGGTAAGTTTCTTGGTAGTGTAATTGATTGATTAATAACTGCTCAGTGATGTTGCAGATTTACATATATACCGGTTAAAGAGCCTGAATCTGTGAGTAACTGTGTCACTGTGTGTAAAGTTCTGTAAAGCTAAGTAGGCCCTACAAGTATGTCTGTTTTATATGTATAATAATATCACAAAGTGTCTGTCTTCGCTTACTCTAGCTGCAGATAACTATATGAAATTATTTTCATAATCAGGATTCTTCACAGGCACATTTTCGAGGGTGGGGTGGGGGGGCGAATAATAATACAAAATGACAATGACAACAATGAAACAACAGCAGTAAGAATAGTAATAAGTGTATGATATATATATTTATATAAATAACACAAAAAAGGAACTTTATTTTTTGTACAGGTCCAAGTGGAACTCGCAGAACATTGATACCTGGAAGTTTGCCAACCCAATGGATGCTTTCAAAGTATGTAGGAACACCAGAAACAACCCGGCAGGAGCCTGTAAGTGTTGCTCAATTACTCTTTGCATATTGAAGTTATCCTGTCTTAATCAAATGTGTTTACTTTTACTTCTTTCTGCTTTGACTATTTATCTTTTTTGAATTTGGTATATTTGATTGTCTAATCTGTGATTTTCCCTTGGGAAAATCAGGCACTTCCTCTGAGAAAAACCTGTTGTGACAGCGCCACACTACCTAGTCTACTAAATAATTCCTAAGGAAGGTATTTTTTTCATAAACCAATCCTGCCAACATTTATAATCAAAGTGGATCTGGAATTTATTTTTATATGATTATTCTTAATTTCTTTTCCTTTAATTTTGCTGTTGCTCTGCTAGATATGTATGGATGCATGATTTGTTTATGTAATGTAATATAACTGTGTTTCAGTACTTTTGATGTAGTAAGTATATATACATCATGTATGCATATATTTTTGTTTTAATGTTTGGTCATGATATTTGGTAATTGTTTAAATATTACTATTGTTATTATTGTAAATGAAAATGTTTAATCAGTTAATGTAGACCCCTATTCCCCTCAAACTGTCCACTTGAACTGCATGTTTACTACATGGGTAGGTGTGTCTCATAAGTGGAGTTATTATTATTAATGTTGTTATATTATTTAATAACATCATCATTATCTAACTCAGATGCCTTATGACATGAAGTAAAAAGTGTTATGGTTTATGCTTTTTCTTTTTAATTTCCATTTGCAGCATTCTTCTTTGTTGTTGTTGTTTTGTCTCAATCGATTAATAATTGGATTACATATTGGTGCTAAGACAGTAGTTTTGTCGTTTTCATGTTTCAGTCATACAGAGAGCCACCACCAGAGTTTGATCGTGTTGCATACTTCAGCTTTGAAGACATTCGCAAGGATCTTGGCAAGGTTCGGCTTCCATGGTGCATGACAGAAAACTCTGCAAAAACTATTAAACTTGTAGTTGTTTTGGACAGTGTTGTCAAGCTACAAGTTACTCTTAAAAGTGACACTGGTATGGCAGCTTCAGTCCATGTGTTTGGGGTACCTGCTCCACACCTCTCCACTGACCTTGAACACGTGAGGTTAAATACCTTTCTTCTTGACTTGCATGAAAAGTCAGTGTGTACTGGACTAACTGTAGATGCTCAAATATATTGAGAAAAACCATGCTGCATTTGCAGGAGACCCTGTTCTATTACAGACTGCATGTTTCAGGTACTCTATGTGATAGTTGCTCCATGTTTTGTCCCTTGCATAACTTAAAAATTTTGTTTTTGGTACAAAACACTTGTCCATGAACTTGACCTTGTTTAACACATCGTCTCCTGTTGACAGAAGCATTTCATTAGTCAATGCCCGCCTTTTATATTTTTGTTTAAAGTGTCTATGACACGTTTCTCACAGTGATAAAAACGTGTGTTGAATCAAGAAACCTCTACTTAGCAATTAAAAAAACGGTTTATTTTTAACCACAACTGTTATCTAGCAATATGTGTTTGAAGTTGTGATTTGTCATGATACAGTTCCTTTAACTAACAAACATGCTCACACATGATGGGTATACAAACAAAACACTCATTAGTGACCCCCCCCCACACACACAAATTGTGGTCTGGAATTTGCACGCATGCCATGATACAAAAAGGCATACACATTTAAAGCAAAGTGAATAACAAGCCCTCGAAGGCTCAATACTAGAGGTCTGGTACTGGGTGGACAGCTTCCTGATGTCTTTGCACAGGGTCTTGTCCCTCACCAGCTTCTCGAGTGTGACAGCAGCTTTGGAAGCTTAAACAAATAAGGTATTCAACATCAGGAATTAAGTATTCAATGTTCAACATTACTCAACAGTATTTGTGCAATTAAATGAAATATATAATACGCTTTGTAATAAAACATTACATAATTATATATTTTGAGTTAAATCTTATACATAATTATATATTTTGAGTTAAATCTTAAATTACTTTATTAACGAAGAGATTGTGTACGATGTGATGACAGTTATTAGAACATACGAACGCACGCACGCACATATTAAAATTAGTAGTATCCATCAGGCATGAGAATAGGGTTGGTGGTTTTTTAAAAGTCGTTCGCCTAAGGGTAGCTGCACTTGATGTGGCCTATGGACAGAATGAATCAGTTATTTTACAAAAGGTAGACATGCATGTTCAGATTACCCAGAAGCAGACAAAATCATATTACACAGAGGCAGAGAAAAATGTTGCCATAACTCTTGTCTCTCTACTCCCTGCTAACACAAACAATATAGAACATGCCATCCAATTCTTGGGATACCCATCCACCTTAATTTTCCTGCACACACAGAAGCTAAATTGTCATATCTTAAGGAATGAGTCATTCAATTCCTAAACTACTATAGCATATTAGCATACTACTCAAACGCTGGCTGAGCTTGAGATGTCCCCTTCTAAAAATCCAGCCGCCTCAAACGCATACCATTTAATAAATTATCACATTATTTTCATGAAAGAAAGATATACCTAGACTAGAGGTGCTTTGACTTAAAACGTAAACTATACAACAAAATCAACATTTAACTTACCGCAAGAATCGCATCGATGTCAAGCTCCATGTTGCGAAGTGAGACCGGAAGTAAACGATACAAACTGTCGAGCCCAAGCAGCTAACACAAACTCCACCAGGGGCGCAACGCATGGTACGCGCAAAGCTGGCAGTCCAGTGAATATATGTCCATGATTATACTGCCCTGCCAATCACAGATATGGTGGTGTGACAAATACCAAATTTTAAGCGGGTATGTTATTATTAGCAACACACACACACACACACACACACACACACACACACACACACACACACACACACACACACACACACACACACACACACACACACACACACACACACACACACACACACACACACACACACACACACACACACACACACACACACATATATGCCAAAACCATCGGCACAGGGACGGGCAAAGATAGCCAAAACAACTGCTCCAGGCACGACTGAGGCTCCAACACCGGATGGCCAACACCACCCCCCCCCCAAGATGGTAGTGTATCCAATGCATTGATGGCAAATCTGTTGGCCACATTGGTGGCAAAGATTGATGATAAATTCGATGAATTCCGCCGTGAGCAGTCGACTCATTATCCTGCCTCGGCTATGTAGTCGACTCATGGTCCTGCCTTGGCTATGCAGTCGACTCGTGGTCCTGCCACGATTGCGCAGTCGACTCATGGTCCTGCCACGATTGCG
Source organism: Lamellibrachia columna (assembly GCA_963662155.1). Classification (NCBI taxonomy): domain Eukaryota; kingdom Metazoa; phylum Annelida; class Polychaeta; order Sabellida; family Siboglinidae; genus Lamellibrachia; species Lamellibrachia columna. Next base: position 4,907,793 of record OY759264.1, on the reverse strand, counting down.
CAGTCGACTCATGGCCCTGTCGCTAGCATTTCAGCTCAGCCTGCTCGTCGTCAACGTCGAAAGCGCGTCCACTCTCCATCACCTGATCTAGCTGTCAACTCATCCGATTCTGACGAGCTGACGGACAACAACTCCCCTGCTGAGGAAATTGAGAGAGCGATCCACCACAAAGCGAAGTGCCAGCGGACTTCAAAACCAGGTACTACCGCTTTTGACATGGGCTGGGCTCAGTTAGGGGACGAGGTAACAGTGAAACTAAGAAAACTTATCCTGTCCAATGAATATTTCCCACTTCGCATCCTGCGCACCGATTATGACCTAGACCATCCGGAAGACCCAGCCTCCCCCACCATAGACAGGAAACGAGCTATTATCCCTGTAGATCAGATTGGAGAATGGCTTCATCTGTTCATGACCTACGCAGCGATCAGGTCAGAACAATTTCCGGAGGAAGATTGTCAGCTCATGACAGATATGGATCACATCATAACCATGCATGCACAGAAAGGCCCCCTAGTCTGGTTAGAATACGACTACCGTTTCCGGGTCAGGAGGGAGAGGACGGGTGCCCCTTGGAATGTGTTTAACTGCCCTCTGTACTCGAGCGTGAAAGCAAAATGTAAAACTAAGGCAGCCAACACATCAGTGACATCCCAGCCCTTTCTTGACTACGCCAAAGCCGACTTGCAAGATATTTTCCGCATAATTCCAGTCTCACCTCTCGATTATAGACTGTTAGGTTTCAAATTTCAATGACAAAACTATTTCGATTTGTGTCTCCCCATGGGCGTGAGTCATGCATGCCGAACATTTGAGCTCCTGTCACAGGCACTGCGATGGATTTGCCAACACAAGTTTCACATTTCCCACATGAGCCATATCCTCGATGATTTTATTTTCTTCGGTAAAACACTACCAGATTGTCATTCCAGCCTGTCTCGTTTTTTCGAGCTCAGCAATATGGTTAACCTACCCATAAAACAGTCTAAAACAGTGTTCCCTTCAACAACAGTAACACTCCATGGCATCGAAGTTGACAAAGTGAATCAAACACTTGCCTTGCCTCCAGACAAGGTGACATCTCTTCGTCAAAAACTCATAAACCTAGCCAATAGAAAGAAAACCACTCTGAAAGAAATGCAGTCCCTGATTGGGTCACTGAATTTTGCTTGCCGGGCCATAGCCCCTGGCCGCGCTTACCTGCGACGCCTCGTTGATTTTACTAGAGGCAAGACAAGAGCCAATCATCGCATCCGCATCACTGTCGATGCACGCAGGGACATGTCTGCCTGGCTTGAATTCCTATTGCATCTCACAACAGATGCAAGTGGTTTCGCATATGGGGCTGTTGTGGGGGCTTCATGGTTGCAGGGTCAGTTTCCCTCTTCATGGGATTCCAAGCATATTTCCATCAAAGAACTCCTACCGATCGTACTGGCTGTCAGGCGCTGGGGGCCAGTATGGACTAATCAACGTGTCTTGTTTCTTTCAGACAACACAGCAGTTGTGACAGTGATCAACAGGCAAACTGCCAAAGATCCACAACTCATGTCTTTGCTTCGACAATTGATTGTTGCATGCTTGTCTTATAATATCTGTTTCCGCGCCAAGCACATCCCTGGTAAGACCAATGTTGTTGCCGATCTTATCTCGCGGTTGCAGATCGCACGCGCGCGCACCATTCAGCCCAGCCTAGGACGACCAACCAACACCAGTCCCCATTCACTGGCTACCCTGGCACACAACGCCTTGAGTACCATGAATGCTTTTGTCCAACACCTTAACAACGAAGGAAAAGCTCCCAATACGATTAGGAGTTTCCTGTCTGCCATCTCGAAACGTCACAAGGCGTGTCGCTACTCTGACCCTACAAATGACTATTTAGTTGCAAAAACAGTCAAGGGAGTAGCCCATACATGTCCGCACGTAGACCAACGCCAGCCTTTGTCCACCCGAGATTTGTCCATCATCATTAAGTCAGTTCCTACGTCCCGATGCTCATCCTACACAGTAATCTTGCTCCGTGCTATGTTTAGTCTAATGTTCTTCGGGTTCCTAAGGATAGGTGAGGTAACGGCTAGCCCACACAATCTTTATGTGTCCCAATGTCGCATTAAACCCTCTAAACTACGTCTGGTTTTCCTGTCATACAAGCACAGTGCTGGCCGCCCCTTCACCCTGGCCGTTCTCCCCACAGACAAAGCAGCTTGCCCTTACCGTAGGATGGTAGACTACATCAAGCTCAGGGGACAGGGTCAGGGCCCTCTTTTCCGCTATGCCAATAAACTTCCAGTTCAGAAAACTGCTTTTGCAAAATATCTTAAAAACAATCATCGCTAACACATAATTAACAAGCAAGAACATCTCGCCACACTGTTCCAGAATAGGAGCAGCTACATGGGTAGCTAAGTCAGGTTTCTCCTCTGAACAAATTAAAGCCATGGGGCGCTGGCATTCCGATTCCTACCAGAAATATATCCGGGTTGCAACAATCTCTAGCAAACCATCTGCGTAAAGTGTGTTGGTGTTTCATGTCTACACCGACGAGCCTACACCAGCCCATGACGCACGTTCCTAGCTGCGATAACATCTCGCTCAGCCAACACTGCGCCGGAGAGTTCACACTTCATTGTCAACTCCACTCTACATTGGCCCTTGACGTGCGTACCTAGCCGTGACGACCCCTCGCCCAGTAAAACCTACACCGACGAGCAGTAACAAAACAATGACAGTGAAGCAGACCGCCATCGTGAGAGTAAGCTACACCGTCAACAGAGGGACGGTCGTGAGGCGACTTACCCTTCTGTCTGTGGAGGGTCAGTCATGTTGCGATACAACCCTACACGAACCCGGCCCGCTGTGTCAGCCAGACTTCAGATATTTACGTAACACACACCAGTCTTTCTGGGTACGAGACAAAACGTGACATTAGCCATGGACTAATACACCTTTCATCATGTTGCGTGTGGTAGAAAATGGTCCCAGCAAATGCCAATATTTCACAATTGTGTATTGAACACAACTAAATAGTATCTACTGTGGCCCCGGCCAAATGTTGCGCAGCCCGTTAGTGGGGGTTGGGCCACCACCTGCACACAGGTGGGGCCACCACCTGCACACAGGTGGTGCCGGGGGTTTATTCCCCTACTTTTGTGTATATCATTGTAAATACTCTAGCTAGCACGATATTCATATAATTATGTATGCTTGTCTGCACATAGGTATCTTTTCCCTCTTTGTATGCTGTCGCTTCGTTTAAGAGCAGCAAGGGTTTTTGGTAAAGACTGTCTTCGGCAGTTGCTAGC
>OY759264.1:4871988-4899488 GCA_963662155.1 Lamellibrachia columna | reverse complement strand
GTCTTGCGTACGGCGTACTCGGCGAGTGTTGTCTTGCGTACGGCGTACTCGGCGAGTGCTGTCTTGCGTACGGCGTACTCGGCGAGTGCTGTCTTGTGTACGGCGTACTCGGCGAGTGTTGTCTTGTGTACGGCGTACTCGGCTAGTGTTGTCTTGTGTACGGCGTACTCGGCGATTGCTGTCTTGTGTACGGTGTGCCCGGCGAGTGCTGTCTTGTGTACGGCGTGCCCGGCGAGTGTTGTCTTGCGTACGGCGTGCTCGGCGAGTGCTGTCTTGTGTACGGCGTACTCGGCGAGTGCTGTCTTGTGTACGGCGTACTCGGCGATTGCTGTCTTGTGTACGGTGTGCCCGGCGAGTGCTGTCTTGTGTACGGCGTGCCCGGCGAAAGCTGTCTTGTGTACGGCGTGCCCGGCGAATGCTGTCTTGTGTACGGCGTGCTCGGCGAGTGCTGTCTTGTGTACGGCGTGCTCAGCGGGTGCTGTCTTGCGTACAGGCGTGCCCGGCGAAAGCTGTCTTGCGTGGCAGCTGGCAGTGCGGCTGTCAACGGCAAGTTGGTAGCGGCTAGCGAGGGTGGACGGCGGCGGAAGTTAGCGTCTATGGCTCAGCGACTCTTCGCCGCCGGTGCGTCGCATCTTCCCACATCCGCGAACCGTTGGGCGAGTAGGGTTATTCCGACAGGAACCATGTACACAAATTACAAGTTCAATGCATCTGCCAGATTTATAACAGAAAAAAACTTTAGACATTCCTTTAGCTCCCTGTAGTATTCGAAGGTGTGAAAGTAAAGATGCTTACCTGGCTCTATGCTGTCACCAACACTAAACAACAACCTCGACTATGTCTGAAATTATTCGTTCTTCACCATAATTAGGTTTTAAAACAACGATAAACAATATCGATATACAACTAGTTTTCCAACGATACAAAACACGACAACATGTCGTTGATATGTTAATCAGTTGGAAACAAATACACTTCCGATCTCTAGATTAGCCATCGCTCGCTACTCGGCGCCACTAGCACGACTCTTACCAAAAATTCAATCGCTAGGTGACTAAAGTAAACAAGCTAATTATACACAACCCCACACGATCTCCGATCTGTGACAATATTTATAAATTGGGAAGCACATTCGTTGGAAGCAATTCGTTAGCTGTAGAGTTTCTTCTGGTAATCTTATTTGGTAATGTGGTAACTTACTAGCAAGGCTTACTTCAACTTGCTATAATCGCGGGCCTCGGATACAGGTAATCGGCTGGTCCCGATAAGAATGAACCGAGGAAGGTCCCATAACAATTACTTTCCCATCTTTTCCCATCTTTCGAATCGGTGGATATAGGAGTTCATGTCATCCTTCACATCGCAAAATGCTGGACGTTTCGGACTACTACTTCCTACAACCTTGACCCTAATTCCTACAACCCTGACCCTACTTCCTACAACCCTGACCCTACTTCCTACAACCCTGATGCTACGTTAGGTGTCGCTTCCTTCACTGGATTCATGCCAGCTTCAAACTGCATCGCCAATAACTCCTCTCCTGTCATCGACGCATTTCTGCTTCGGCAGCAGCTCTCTCTCGTCTGCTTCCTTTTCTTTCTCTTCTCTTTCTCGTACCTCGTGGAACGAATCTTGATTCCTTCACGAGAGGCCCGGCTTGTCCCCCGACACCACCTCGGTCCCGTCCTTCGTGGAACGAACCTTTTATCCCCTACGGGAAACCCGGCTTGTCTGCCGACAACACATCTGCGCCCGCAATATGACACCCATCGACCTCAGCACTGGAATTGCCTGGCTGCTTCTCAGGGATCCAACACTACAAGAAATGTCGATAACACACTAAGAATAACTATAATTACATGATGGACCAACACAATTACAATTTCAGTACACTGATACAACCAATATAATAAACGGTCTTGACAAATATCTATCCACAAAGAATATTTTCACATAAAGCCGTATTTGCCTGCTGCATGAAACAGGAAGAATCGTCTTCCCGACGACGGGGTGAGTGCGACGTGACGCCTTGCCGCTTGGGATGTTCACCAAGTACACATGGAACATCACGAGTATACTGCATATTATATTTGTCAGAGTGGAGGTCAGTGTCTGTTGTCTGTTTTGGAATTTGTGGTCATTTGTAGTAATTATATCATTATTGTTATCTTTGACCATTATGTATTCAATCATTTGTTGGTTGATCGCTGTTTGAATGCTTTTTTGTTGTCGGTTTTGCTTGGAGTTGACTCTTGCTTTTGTTGAAGGTATTGTGAATTTCGGGTTGACGTTTGGCTGTACTAAATCATCGTCAATATGTTGGTGGCTGATTGCTACTGTGAAGTTGGAGCAATGATGAAAGCTATCTCAGTTGCCGTTAAAAAAGTAACCGCTGCAATGTCGGGGGACCAAAGAAGAAGTCATTCCCGGCCAACACAAAACAGAAAGTCGTTGCAGGCATGGATCTTTAGTTGTCTACCCTTAATGTATGTTCGCTTCATGCATAATTTCCATGAAATTAGTGGTATTATGTGTAGTGCATTAAATGTGACCAGTGTCCGGTTCATTGATTAATGAGGTTCTAGACTCAGTGACTAGGGTGATGTCATGCAGGTGCATAGACTATGACGCTACACCGTATTACGTTCGTTAATGACGTCATTCCGCGTCTTGATTCAAGAACCTATCGCTAGAGCCGATTAAATCAAACCATGAACGTTTCACTCATATGTATGATACACAGAAAACAAAATAAATGTTGCCATATTGTTGATACGTTCGAACGAAATGTTGTCGCCTTCGTTTATTGAATGCATATATATCCTAAAACACATTTCTAACAATTTTATTGCATTGAATCGATAAAATAATGTCAGTTACTCTCTCACAGAGGATGTGGTTTCAGCGCTCACACTAAATTCATTCAAAGCTAAACTAGACAAATTGTGGTGCGCTTACATTTTGAGCAAAGTGACAACTTCCCACCCAAAGACCAGCTAAAAGGCTATTAGCCTAATAGAGCTGAAGAAGATGTTTGTATATACGTATGTGTGTATGTATGTATGTATGTATGTATGTATGTATGTATGTATGTATGTATGTATGTATGTATGTATGTATGTATGTCCATATGCTATCTTAGCACATTGCCTGTGTTATTCCTAGGTATTCCCACCAATAGCCAAACCAGCCTACTTTATAATATATATATATATATATATATATATATATATATATATATATATATATATATATATATATATATATATATATATATATATATATATATATATATATATATATATATATATATATATATATAAATATATATATATATATATATATATATATATATAAATATATATATATATATATATATATATATATATATATATATATATATATATATATATATATATCTAGCTGCCACAGTAATTCACGTATTATAATGTATAATGATGCTATTTTTAAATACAAACTGAATATTTTTTCTTGTTGTAGAACTATCTTTATCAGTCCAGAGTGAAAGGCACTGGTGTAGCATTCAGGTGATTGTATGGCAGTGTTCGAAATTAGGGGGTCTAAGAGGGCCCTTGACCCCCATAAGGCACGAGGGACCTCCCATAAGAAAGAAAAATGCAAGTTTGGGGGTTCCACATTGTTTCAAGTCTTTTCACAAAATAGGCGCTAATAGACATTACAGTGCCTGAAAAGAAGATTGTTTTGTCGGAGGGGTGACCCATATTTTTAGGGGACACCCCAAGAGTTAGTTATCATTTCGAATTGTTGTATGGGCGGTTTTGTACAAAACGAGTTAAATTTACATGTCACGTATTGTACACCGTAAGCTGCTGCCATCTAGCGAGTAGCGCGTTAATACCTAGGCCTTAGAGTACTTGCTTTCGTCTATGTCTGCAACTTAAAAGTACTTCTAAAAAGTGTTAAAACCACATAGATCAGTGGGAAAGAATCACAGCAAACGCAAATTGCAGCAATATTGAAACTAATCGGCCTCTCTGCTTCATAAAGAGAACTTTGAGGGAAAACGTTTATATTAAAATCATACATTTTCTTACCGGTGTATATAAAATATGTATTTTGGTAATTGAGCTGCGTACGAGTAGGTTGGTGAAATGTATATACCAAAGGCCAGGGCCTGGGTTGTTCAGAACTGTTGTAAAAATAGCATGCAATAAATATATAAACACACTAACTTAAGCTTTTGACAAAGTGCCACATCAAAGATTGCTACTTAAATTAAAAGCCCATGGTATCGGGGATAGCATAACTGACTGGATAGAACAATGGCTGACTGACAGAAGACAACGAGTTGTAGTAGATGGAGAAGTTTCAAATTGGAAATCGGTTTTGAGTGGGGTACCTCAAGGGTCAGTACTAGGACCTATATTATTCTTAATTTATATCAATGACTTGGACGACAGTATAACAAGTAACGTACTGAAATTTGCGGATGACACAAAACTGTTTAGAAAGGTTAATACTGATGGTGATAAACAACATTTACAAAACGATCTAGACAGATTAGTGAAATGGTCTGAGAAATGGCAGATGCTGTTCAATTTTGGGAAATGTAAATGCCTACATACAGGACATGGGAACTTGAATGTAAACTATAAAATGGGAGATACTGTTCTGGGTACTACTGTAAAAGAAAAGGACTTAGGAGTTACAATAAGCGCTGATATGAAAGTTTCAGAGCAGTGTGGTATTGCAGCTTCAAAGGGTAATCAAATTCTTGGATTGATTAGAAGAAACATAACATACAAGGGAAAAAAGTTAATTATACCTCTTTATAAAGCAATAGTTAGACCTCATTTAGAATACTGTATACAAGCATGGAGACCATATCGTAAGAAGGATATAGATACGCTTGAACGCATACAAAGGAGAGCAACTAAAATGATTCCAGAACTGAGAGACCTTAGTTATGAAGAACGCCTGAAAGAATGTGGTTTAACAACTCTAGAGACAAGGAGGTTAAGAGGAGATCAGATTGAAGTTTTTAAGATATTGAATGGGTATGAAATTATTGATAGAAATATGTTTTTCTCACTCAAGAAGGATAGCAGAACTAGAGGACATGAGGTAAAATTAGTAAAGGATCAATGTAGATTGGACATCAGGAAGCACTCGTTCTCACAGAGGACAATAAATGAATGGAACAAATTGTCTACAGATTGTGTAACTGCTAGCAGCGTGAATATGTTTAAAAACAAGGTTGACACATATATCAGGAGGGCGGGTTATAAGTAGGTGAACATTGTTGGACTCTCGATAAGCCAATGGCTTCCTTGTCCACTTGCCATCTGGGCCTTTGGCTTGGATGGCAAATCTTGTTAAATCTTTAAAAAAAATCTTGTTAAACTGTATGAGTAAAACCGACTCGTTAAGAAACTGTATGTTAATGACATCTGGAATGTTAAACAAACATCAGGTAGTTGCAGACATTATTTCAGCTTCGATAAAATATTTTTTATCTATTCTTGACATGAAAATGTTAGAACTTTATTGAATTAAAGATATTGCGAAACATTTACTAAGTAACCTCGAATATGTTAATTATTATTTAGACTTATTAAAGTATTAAATGTCCCACGAGGCTGTGGTTTCTGCCTAAAAATATATTAACATTCCATATACCTGGTAAGTGATATATTTCCGGATTATTATTTCAAACGACTAAAAAATATTAATTCAACAGATTAAATAAGGTATACGTATTTATTTAACAACTGTGGCAGAAACACAATTTTACTAGATTTTAGTTTTAATTAACATGTTAGTTTTATAAGATTTAACTGTCAAAGCGACTGTCTTTACAAGTAAATCAATATAAATATTAGACAAAATGTCACTCTATATACCTCGCTATCTCTGCTATTACACACCGCATTGTTGTGAAGTTCGGGCCAATTTAATATAAAACAGGCATCAAACGTGTTTCTTTGTTATGACAACATATCAAAATGGTGAAATGCACATGCGTGATATTGTTCCTCTCAAAACAGCGTTCTTCTTTCAGTAGTGTTCTCATATCGAATGAAATACGCATGCGTGGGACATGCCTACGTCATTCCCGCATAGAATACGCATGCGTGGGACATGCCTACGTCATTCCCGTATAGAATACGCATGCGTGGGACATGCCTACGTCATTCCCGCATAGAATACGCATGCGTGGGACATGCCTACGTCATTCCCGTATAGAATACGCATGCGTGGGACATGCCTACATCATTCCCGCATAAAATACACATGCGTGGGACATGCCTACGTCATTCCCGTATAGAATACGCATGCGTGGGACATGCCTACATCATTCCCGCATAAAATACGCATGCGTGGGACATGCCTACGTCATTCCCGCATAAAATACGCATGCGTGGGACATGCCTACGTCATTCCCGCATAAAATACGCATGCGTGATGCAGGCTCCGCTTCATTTTTAGCCAAGGTCCTCAGAACGGCTATGTACAAAAACATGGGGTGTTGTCAAATCCCACGACCAAAATGCGCCAAAATGTGTGTAATACACTACATTTTTATAATTTGGCTGGCGTGCGGAGTGTGCGTAAATTATCATTTAGAGATTTAACTTTCTATATATATATATATACCAGTAGGCCCTGTGCCTAACTTCTTATATGAGCCTGAATAATTGAAAATTATAAAAAGCATGTCCACTCCAGGTCAGTCACCCACAATGCAACTGTCTACACTGAGATGTTTTTTGTAGTTTTTTTTATAATTAAATTGTAAATACTCCATATAGTACTATACTATACTATGTTGCAAACAATGTATATACTATATGTGCACAGCGGCAATTCCTGTTGGTTAATAAATTGGATTGCCCATTACCAACCTACCCAATAGTTGGTGTATCTTAATACAAACAGAGAAAGGGCTGCATAAACATGTCCACAACACAGATGTAGTAACACAGATACCCCGGCGGGTAACAGGGGGGGGGGGGTAGGGGGGGTAGGGGGTAAAGGGGGGTAACGGGGGGTAACATGGTACCGAGCGGAGGAAGCACTTGAAATGTATTTTGTGTTACACGGAGAAACGTTTCTGTATACCGTAATTTCGGTATACATTACATGAGTTATCTTCATGAATTAATTAGAAGTTGATTATATACATTTTATTAATATGTGGTGGTATGACAAAGAGTTGTGAGTGTATACACACTTTATTCAGAGTTTGACGTCATATGTGGGATTGGAAGGTTGCATTTGTTGTGCTTTCTATGGTGCTTATGTAACCGTGGTGGATTTATCTGTTTATATATTTGTTAGGCTAGTCACTAGGGGGGCGCTATGCCCAGTGTCACTCCCAGTTTAACAATCTGAGGGAGTTTTAGAAAGTAGTCTGTGCAGTTCGCCCTGGGCCGGAGAAGACGACACACGTTGTTACATCCAAGCAACCTTCTCCCGGCTCAGTATATGTATATTGACAATTTATCTATGTCGCTGTGAGCAGAAACTACATTTGTGGCAATGGGTTATTTAACGTGCCACACACCTATTACTATTCTCGGCCATTGTTGCGGTTGCTATATTTCTTCTACAAGCTTTTACTTCACACATTAAACACTGTCAATACCCAACAGTCGTTCGACGTGGTTACAAGTGGTGAGAAGCGGGATATCTGACAGTGTAAGTTTCCAGAGGAAAGATGGCGTCGGCAGAAGAGAAGTTGGAGGCTCTGCTGGAGGAGATGGTGGAGACGCTAAAACGCAACCAGCAGCAGCCTGTCAACGTCACGGTGACCGCCCCTCCGACTCAAAAACGGAGGATGTTCAACGGTCGAACTAGTGAAGTCCACTACTGGATCGGGGAAGCACGGAGCATCTTACCATACGCCTCTTCGGCCGATAGGCTGTAATTTTTTATCGCCTACCTGGATGGACCGGCCCGGAATGAAGTAAGGTACGCCCCAGGTGATGCGAAGGACTATATCGATAACATATTTACGTTACTGGTGTCCGCTTTTGGGGAAAACCGCAGTAATGCACAGCTGAAGAGAGAATTATACGATCGGGTGCAGGGTAGTAGAGAAAGTGTTAGAGAGTTCTCCAGAGCGCTCCTGGAAATGTCTGAAGGATTGACTGATAAGGCTGAAAGTAAGGATAATATGTGGAAAGATGTATTCTGTGAAAAACCTGTTAGAACCTCAGATAAAACGGGAAATAAAGAGACTATACTAGACCCCAAATTTCGTTTGGCGCATTGCGTTCCGAAGCGATTCAACTAGAGGAGGATGGTTTGAGTGGGCCACACAGAAGTGTACGTGTGAAGGAAGTTCACGAACCCCGCCACGCCTCCGATGACCCGAGTCCACTAGAACGAATTGCGGCCCAGTTGGAACTACTCGCGACCACTCAGTCGGAAATCGTGTCTTTGTTGCGAGCACAGCAACATACGGTTGCGGGGGTGGCTGCGAGACCTAGCAGACCGGAACCCCGCAGCAGCGGATCACTTCATTGTGAGTACTGCAGGCGAAGGGGTCACACCCAGAATACATATTGGAAGCGGGCAAGCGATATACGCCGTACCGATGAACAGTCAGGTTGTAAGATTCTCGCTTCTCTTAAGGGCGCGTGCATTCGTTGAGAATACTCACAGTTGTGTAGTAATTGTCTTTGTCGCTCGCCAGATCGTCTAGCTGCTTACTGATAATACCGCAGACAATCAGATCGGTATAATAAGCCGTGAACGCATCTTCCAGGTTCGCAAGATTTTATTAACGCAGAAGTGTAGATCGTACAACATAGACTGGTTCTCTACCATTGTTCTTGTGTCTCCCATTTAACATTTAAAAGTCTTCAATAAATTTAGTTTTCTAATGGTAAGGTAGGTATGGGCCGGCGTGGCCCATCCTTGCCGATAATTTTGAGTCCAAATTGAACGAGCTGCGTGGTAATTTAGATCGCGCGCACCCGTTGCTTTATGAGTCTATTTCTGGCCTATTTATACCAGAGCTTTCTGAAGAACCCCGCCTCAGTGGAGGCGCGGTTAACCATTTTAGGAAATCGAGAAAGCCATTATTGGCCGATGTCCATATACAACCGTCATCCCCGTACATGCTGGAAATGACCGTCGTATGCAAGGTATCGGGTCACCTTCTGAACCTCCCCAGGACTGGAGACCTTCTTGTGTCCTTGGGGACGGTCAGTTGCCAACTAAACTAGTTTCTTATGGCCTGCATTCTAAATCGGGTAAACATTTCTCCCGTTTGACAGTCCAGTTATTATTACAGTCGGGGCGACTCTACCCCTCCCTACTGTGTATACTAAATAATAAGCAAAGCTGCAAACTGGCCAGAAACTAGCTTGCCTTACATAAGTTGTATCAACCTGGGTTTTCTTTATGCTAGCGTTAAATCATTGATTAAATATGTCTGCAATGACCACTATCTCTGTTCTTACAATTTTAGGCTGACCAAACCTTACAAGGTGTTCATGCGTACGGGGATCACTCAGATACCCGTGCAATGCGGGGTGGTCCAGTAGCGCGATCTATGTCGGGTCCTAATGTGCCAGTACCACCCCGGGGTCAACATGGAAACTAATTCACCCCGTTGCCGAGCGTCAGGCGGGCGTAGTAGCATTGACTGTGTGTTAGTGGACGCTATAGTGGGTAAGACCCCTAACATTTCATGTGAGATAGCAGGAGAAAAAACCAGTATGGTTTTATATATGGGTTCGGAAGTAAAAAGTTTACAAGAATGGTGGTTCAACGAATACTTAATTGATTCTGTCGACTGTTTAGAGGATGCGTCGTCATGGTTACGGCTGGAAGCAGCCAACTCTCTAGTGTTCCCATACATTGGGTACTTTACAGCCGATATAAATGTGTTGGGCATTATCGTTAAGAACAAAGGGATTCTAGTGCAGAAAGATCCACCAGGGCTAAATCACCACAGGCAAACCTCGGGGATACTGGGTATAAATGTTTTGGGTGCAATCCCAGAAATTAGGGAACTACTTCGCACCATAGAGACCCATGATCGTAAACGAAAATGGGAAATAGAGGGAAGAGTAGTGAAAATTGCAGGGGACACAAGTGTAAATATACAGACATAGTCATCGTGTAATGTCGCAGTGTCAGGGCCACGTTGCAGCGGTAACGGAATGGTGGAACTATTGGATGAACCCCTAAAGGGAGGTTTACTCCTCAAAACGGGACTAGTAGGTACCATTAATGGATGTTTTGGGGTGACCATCGTCAACCCAACTCCCAACGAGGTGTGGTTGCGTTCCCGTTCCCCGGTAGGGAGGATTTGTACAGTTGGTGTAATCGACAGGGATCCAGAGCACACGGTAGGTTTCCAGGAATTGGATGACGGGTTGAGAATAAGCTTGGAACCCAGACAGGTGACAGCTAATACGAGATGGGTATGCAATATGCTATGCCCCAACAGCATATGCGAGCCGGGGTCTCAGGGGACCTTAGAAGAATCGAACGGCATTTAGCTCTATGAAGTTGGAATTGTTAGCAGTGAAATGGGCGGTTACTGAAAAGTTTCGCGATTACTTGCTGGGAGTTCAGTTTGTGATATACACGGACAATAACCCGTTGCTATACATTCAAACTTTCGTCAAACTAACAGCGGCTGAACATCATTGGCAAGCAGAACTAGCAAGATTCAATTTCAGCATTCAGTACCGTCCCGGGCGACTCAATGCTTCTGCTGACGGTCTGAGTCGGAAACCTCAGGCTGAACCCAACGGTTTCTCAGTCATCGATGAAGACGAGATAGCTGACATTCTTCAGGTAACGGTATTATCGTCTGATTTACGCCAGAAGTTACTCAAGGGCGCGGCGTGCCCGTCGCAGCCAAGGTAGGCGATACGCACGAGGATGAAGAATCAACCGTCCTACCAAGTCTTGGTATTGGGAAATCCAGCAGGCTCAGCGGAATGACCCTGTCTTGGGCCGAATCTGGTACTATATAGATAGGGGACACGAACCCGAACGAAGGGAAAAACGGAAGGAACCACCAGCAGTAGCTAAACTCCTGCAACAATGGGACCGGCTACAGATTTGGGCTGGCAGGTTATGCAGAACAATGGTGAACCCAACGGACGGATCAAAGGTAACGCAGTTGTTGCTGCTAAGTACAATGAAGGACCAAGTCCTACATGAATTACATGACAAGATGGGACATCAAGGCATATACAGAGTAGAGAAACTAGTACGTTCGCGGTTTTATTGGCCAAATATTCTTTCGGACATTCAATACTGCGAACGTTGCAATTTTGCAAAAATGCCTGCCATTAACGGTATCGAAAATTGTCTCGTTATGACGGACGTATACAGCAAATTTACTATAGCAGTGCCGAGTAGGAATCGGACAGCGCAAACGGTAGCCAAAGCTCTGGTACGGGAGTGGTTCTCCCGTTATGGGGTTCCGTGTCGGATACACTCGGACCAGGGACGTTGTTTTGACGCCAAGATTATCACCGAGTTGTACAAGATTTACGCGATCCAGAAATCCCGAACAACCCCGTACCATCCGATGGGAAACGGACAATGCGAGAGATATAACAGAACAATGCATGCATTGCTTCGCACGTTGACACCCACTCAGAACTCCAAGTGGTCAGAGCATTTGCCAGAATGAACATATGCCTACAATGTAACACCCCATGCCGCGACTGGGTTTAGGCCCTTTTACCTCATGTTTAGCCGGTTTCCGCGTTTACCTGTTGATATTCGACTGCATCGTGACGATATGCTACAATCGCAAGTTGCCCGTGGAGACAGTAGTGACTGGGTACATCAACATCCAACAAGACTGAAAAGGGCATACACGAAAGCGACCGAACAACTGAACCTGGATATTGCCAATCGAAAGGCTGTGCACGATAAGCGGGTAAGACAGGACGTCCTGCGTGTTGGCGAACACGTGCATTTACGCAACGGCGTGAAAGGGCGCAACAAGATAGGGGACGCGTGGGAGCCCAGCGTCTATATTATTAAAGAGAGAAAGGATGACACATATGTCGTTGCGCCAATGACTGGCCATAAGAGACGAGTCATTAACCGTACAGATTTACTAGTGTGTGTCCCAGAGACAGTGAGACGCGCAGTAGCGGAGCGGGAATCTCGATATCAAACACCAAGGTCTGGACCAAACATATTACACAGTGATGTAGAGTCATCGGACGCCGAATCTGGACGAGTCGAAATCACCATCTCTCGAGAACCGACTATTAACTACTCCGATTCAGATTCGGACCAAGACAAGGTAGTTATCTCTCCTATGCCTTTACGTCGGTCAACGCGACGTAATGCGAGCTACCATAATAACCCTTTTCGGGATCCTAGATCAGTGCTTAATAATTAGACATATTTTAGACGCGGACGCCTACATTTCAAAGTGGGGGAAGATGTAACCTTGGTGTTTATATATTTGTTAGGCTAGTCACTAGGGGGCGCTATGCCCAGTGTCACTCCCAGTTTAACAATCTGAGGGAGTTTTAGAAAGTAGTCTGTGCAGTTCGCCCTGGGCCGGAGAAGACGACACACGTTGTTACATGCAAGCAACCTTCTCCCGGCTCAATATATGTATATTGACAATTTATCTCTGTTGCTGTGAGCAGAAACTACATTTGTGGCCATTTGTGGCAATGTGTCATTTGATGTGCCACACACCTATTACTATTCTCGGCCATTGTTGCGGTTGCTATATTTCTTCTACAAGCTTTTACTTCACACATTAAACACTGTCAATACCCAACAGTCGTTCGACGTGGTTACACTTATATTGTCCATAGAACAAACCTAAATACTTTGCACTGCACGCCCTGACATGCATGTTCATACAGACATCAATTGTACAGTGTAAAAACGCCATCGAGCCTGCTATTTTCAGGAGAAGGAACGCGAACGTTCCGGTGTTATCGAGACGGGACATTGAATATGAAATGCGAAGTAAATAAAATAAATATAAGCTACGTCGACCACACTATGTGCAACTGAAGGCGGGATGAGCAACAATGGCTACCGAACCACACTTACGCGCTGACCCGCTATACGGTTGCACATCACGTTGTCACAGATAGTCTGTCGTAAGATTTGATGCCTTCGCGTAGTCTCACTTTGTCAGAATGTCAGGACACGAATAACGTCAACAACGGTGATTGGTCGCCTAACCAGGAAGGTATATGTCGAAACCCATCGTAGACAGATGTATGACTCATGTGTAAAAATGGATACAGGCGGTAATCATGTCTTTGGGACCGCCCAAAGCACATTACACTTCAACCCTGGCAGACATGTTTTAACAACAATGACTCAACTTCTGTTGCGGGGTCAAATGATTCGGTTATTCATGGCGACACGTCCTGTATGCTCAATTGAAACCAGACAGCGTGTCTAGGCGCGAATTTTCGAAAGATTGTCGTATTAAAAACTCGTGTTTTCCATTAATATGGCCCGAAAATCTGCTCCGGAGGGGGTCACTCGAGGGGGTCACTCACAGAATATCTAATACCAAAATAACATGGCGAATTTAAGATTAAAACGCAAACCTGCCAGTTTTTGCTGAGATTCAGCATGGATTATTAATACTTCAGTAGGCATCTTCAGTATTTAACACATCGGATAGTATTTACCAGATATTCCACGAGTGAACTCCCGAGAAATTTGCCACCATAGTTACGGTAAATTTGAGTTAAGAAATCGTATGTCTTTCGAGAAGTCCACAACCTTTAGTTCTGTTATATAACGAAGGTGACGTCTTTGTTTGTAACAACAACTTTTAATCGTCTTACTACGCAACACATATTAAAATTACGAAACTAAAAATACGCCTTATACAAATGTTTCTTTCTTGAGATAACTAGCAATGTAGCGTTCTTTGATCTTGTTAATCAAACACAAAAGACAGTTCATGTCGACGTGAAGACAGCTGCATGTTCTCGGTAGTTTCGTAGGATATGTTTTATTAGAGGAACTTGATGATGACGGTCTATCAACATCTTTGTGTCACAGGGCGCTGTCGTGTCTTCTCTTGAGTAACTATGTGTCCCTTCATTGTGCGTTTTTCTCACACTGTGAGAACTTCCCGATATCGATGGCAGGAACGCAGATGGCGACAGAGGAGAGGGAAACTGTAGAAAAAAAAACATATTAAAATTGATTTGATCACACATAATAGGTACCAATATGGAAACGGGGCTTTATTGAAACAACACAAATATTGTATATGTACCCAATTTTGCTTGGAGGATCAATAATGTGCTATTCTTTGTTATATTGTATTAGTTAGCTATTTTAGTTGCTGGAATACATAATATTGCTCTTGATATCACATACATTTAGTTTCTATGTTGTCTTTATGTTAAATAAAAATTATCTAGGTATCCGAAAAATCTGCATGTAACAATTAAGGGTCATGATAGGCCCATATTTACTCAAGCTATTATATCGATATTACCAATTTCGTTACGGGGTATGTTCTGGGGCGATGGGTACATTTATCTTAGTAATAACTAATAGGTAATTTATTTGTATATCATTTACTAAGCAATTTGTATGCACGAAATGTTATTCCGCGTTACAATGGTGCATAATGAACAATAATTGTGCGATATCACGTCACATATGTAGTAGCCTAAACGACACTGACGCGTACCGTTTGACATTATGTTTTTTTAACTCTGACTAACTTAACTACATACTTAACTCCTTAGCAGACTTGTTGACTCGAGCCGTATGGGCTGAAGAGGCAATTAATAAGAGGACGTGTATAATGCAACATTCCGTTTGTAATAAAATTAAGGTTTTGGGGCAAGATCAGACTGTTATCAATAAGGTTATTCAAAGCTGCAAATCCGTCTCATGAATGGCCGCGAACAAGGAATCCATCGATCTAGTGCTAGTCAAACTGTAGCATATTGTACAGAACTAGTAGACATCATTGCGTTCAATCCTGGAACTGCATTTTCATAATAGTATATTGTTCTCTGTTTGTAATATTTAAATACCATCTTAGCAGCTCTTTCATGGTAAAGAAAATTAGGCACATATACTATATTACAGTATTAAAATTCATTAATATTATTTCAGCTGTGCTGTTCTAGTCTATTATATTCGTAATGACGGTTCTAATTTACTCGCTTGTCTGTTTTATTTCTCAAACCAACAAAACACATGACTTCTATAGTAGAGGGGCAAGCGTGGCTTTGAATACCCCTCGTTATATCAGTTGTGGTAATTAACATGTTCTATTTAACGTGTACTAGTTTGTAGGTATTCCTTTTTCACGATTGCTATAATAAATCATCTTGAATATTGAAAAACAAATGCGCACTCACCGCATTTAACAGCAATGGGACGGGATGCTTCCGACCGCTTTCTCCGGGAAGGTCATGCAGTCTCTGTAGTTTCTGCAACTGCAGACTCGTATCTGTTTGGCGAGCCCCGTGCACGACTTGCCGCCGCACGAGGCACTGCGGATGACGCGTCTCGTTCGTCGCTGCATGTTGTACTTGCTGTAAGACGGAATCAAAGCAGTGATTGAATACAATTTTTGGAAACCCAAATCTGTCGCAGTTACAACTACAATGCAGCACTGTTATAACGTCACAACTGATGGACTGTTACAGTCAGTGGCGTATCTAGGATCTCGTAAAGGGGGAGGCCAAAGGGGAGGCCAAGGGGGAGGCCAAAGGGGGAGGCCAAAGGGGCAAGGATAATCACCCGTGCTACGATGTAGCGGCGCAACAGACAAATACGGGGAAAATAAATAATAAGCCAACTGGGGGCACGACCCAATGCCCCTTCCCCAAGTACGCCACTGGTTACACTGACAGTACTCGTGCATAACAACAATAAGAAAAATAGCGATATCAACACATATTTTGACCCGAAGAAAGCAACAATAACAACAACGACCACAACAACAATGAAGACATGATAAACGAAAACAATAATATTATAAACAACAATAATGATGATGTCGACAAATAGCCTAAGATAATAGTGATGTTAAGGACATCAACGAGAATAACTATTGTGATGATCATACATAGGATACTGCGATGACACCAACAATGATACGATAATAATCACAAACCAATTACAGGACTCCTAATGCCAACAATAATAAATTATCCTGCTTGGTAACGTGTTGTATGTCGACTTTCTCTTTCAAGATATTGCTATCAGCTTGTAACTTTTAAACGTGTGTAGGCAAACAATAAAGCCTGACCTGCAGTAGGGATTGCACGAGCCCCAAGACGACCAGGCTGACCACTGGCAGTTGACGCAGGTGCAACCTCGACGACGTCGCCGCCTAAACCACCCTCCTTCGCTCGAGTGGAAACACGTCGCCAACAGAAGCAGCGCCAGCGTCACGTACAATCTCACAGCGGCCATCTTGAATCAGCTGAACGGGAAGATCAGATCGACAATGTTACTATGCGTTCGTACGAATGTACATTGGGAATCGTGAGTCGATGTTTTATACTGTCTAGTTTGAAAGGAATGCTTTCATCTCGCAATCGGAAACCGGCGCACTGAGGGCGGAATGACGCAATAAAGACGGGCGCTAATTGGTGGTTATTCATACACCGCTCATTGTTTTCGCTGTCACGACTTCCATTCTTCCTGGTTTGAGACAGATGACATCAGTTTACTTTGTTCCGCCATCACTGTCTATTGTGCCACTGCATAACTGCAGTCTTGTGACATTGACTATGCACGTCTGTATTTAGTCATGTTTCAGTACAGTGAAGATTATATCTGTCTTTATTCCGTGTCTGCAACAAAAGATAGCCGACGTTGACATGAGATGATTCATCATTTGACGTGTATTCATGAACAGAGAACGTTCGGGTCATAAGTAGCCCGTATTTGCGGAAGAGACTAAATGAAGTTAACATGTCAAAGAACCTACTACAATGGTCTTGCTCATTTATTTTTAACATATTTATATTATAGTCCCCTGCTAGAATAAGATTATTTTTTTATGATTTTGCATAGATGATATGACTGTTGTAAATTCATTTAGAGATTCATTATAATTTTAATTTAATGGCCTTAGAAGTCGGTATATATTTCCTATAGTGATCGTCTGTGGTAAGCCTCCTCCATTTACTTGTATTATTTGCCCCTCCCAATGTTTATACGTGTTTAATTTCATGTATATTTCATAATTAAATTGTCGATCTATATATGTTATTAATCCACCTTTATTGCTACAGCTTTTTCCTTGGGATATACAGTCATATCCATGTAATTGTATTAATGATAAAGCATCCATATCAGATAACCAACTCTCTTGGAGACATATTATACTAAATTTGAAATTTAAGGAAGATAAGTCATTTACAAATGCCTCGAGTTCACTAAACTTTGCATTAATTGATTGTATGTTAGAACTTAGAATACTGAAATGTTTATTATTGTTTTTAGCTACTGAATAAATTTTTTCAAAATCATAATATGAAGATCGGCGTATCAATGGCAGTTCATTATTTAGATCAAATACATACATATGTGCTCATGTGAATGCCATTTATGAATAATCACCAACCAGATCCTGTGTTGCGCAATACCATTACCAACAAACAAAGCTATCCGGCGGGCTCAGTCAGAGCAGGCCGTCTTGTAGGTGGGGACGCTTAACCGAGTAATTGCCTAGTGGGCCATCTCGACAGTCGGAAACCAGGTACTGTGTTGCACAATACTTGATTCTATGTTGTGCAATACCAAAATTGCTATTCCACTGCAACTAAAACCACCAGTGGGCTAAACCGAGCAGGCCCTCTGGTATGTGGTAACGCTTGACCGAGTAATGCCTAATGCGGCACTCTGTGTTGACAATAAATCTGTCATTGGTCACTGGTATCCAGCCACATGTTATTATATAAGAAAACTCGGCATCGACTAAAGTGTTGTTGTCTTAATATAGACGAAGGTCGTCATCTGATGTTATTTCATTTACCTTATTTGCCAGGTCCTTCACCATGACTTCCCCGTTGAACGTCCAACAGTCCGTCAGCTTCTTTAGTTTCCTCGTTTCGAATGCCAGTTTCGATCGTTGCGCAGTCAAGTCCTCGTTCGGGAAGAGTTGTGCGTTTCGTTGTTGTGTGTTATGTTTCTTTAATGTGAACCGGGCGCGATACACGTTATCCCGAATTCGTTCAGTTCGAAATCTGACGATGCTGGGTCGACTGCCGGTACGCTTTCCACCTAAGCGGTGGCTCCTCTCAGCGTCGTGCAGTGAGAGTGGAGGGTGACACCCATCTTATCGTTAATCACTGCCAGTAATGTGGCGTCGGTGTCCTCGCCCTCGCCTGTCTCAGGAACCCCGTGAATTCGTAAGTTGGGCCGACGGGTGTATTGTTCTAGGTTGTCGCTGCTTTCTTCGAGTGCATGTATCTTCTTCTCTAGCTCAACGATACGTATGTCCTTTGTCTTTACCTGTTTGATCAGGTTTTCAATGTGTGCGTTCAGCGAATCGATCTTGTCCGCTAGATCGCATGGGTACAGAGCTTTTTCAACTTTGCAACTACTGCAATTCCCCTGAGTCGTCTGTGTGTCATTGTCGTCTGCTGCTCCGTGTTGGTTTTGGAGGCATTGCAGGACCCAGTACACAACAATAAATTGTTGGGGCGTTGCAATATTCTATCATTTCACGTGGCAATACTCTATTACTTCTTGCGTAGCAGTACTATATCACTTCATTTTTTCAGTATGTCTATGTAATAGCAGTGCACATTCATGCATATAGCTTGCCCATTTAACGTTCGAAGCGCTTCTTACTTTCCTGATAATCACGTCATATTCGGAACTGTGCAGAAGGACAACAACATTAAGCCGCCATCTTGAACAGCCGTTAACAACACTAAATGTAATCAAAGCGGCCAGGATTGAAAATACAAGACGTCTGAAAGGATCATGAATAGCATATTTAGTGTCAGCATGTTATATATATATATATATATATATATATATATATATATATAAATATATATATATATATATATATATATATATATATATATATATATATATATATATATATATATATATATATATATATATATATATATATATATATATATATATATATATATATATATATATATATATAAAACATGCTGACACTAAATATGCTATTCATATATATATATATATATATATATATATATATATATATATATATATATATATATATATATATATATATAGACACTGAGTTCACTCAAATCTGAAAACGCTATATACCTACATGTCGAAAATGAACAATGAAAAATGGCCGCCATCTTTGATTTTCAAATGGCTAATCGACTTGATTTGAAGAATGGCCCAGAGAGAATATTCATGCCAAGTTTGCATAACCGTTTTCACGACTCACCTCAAAAATGGCTCTTATCTGCTTTATTATAAATATTCAGTAGTGGAACATATCTGACATTAATTTGTCCACGAAAGGGTTAAATCAAAGTTGAAATTAAACATGATGTCTATGTTAGGTTTGTTTGCGTTTGTTTGCTTGTTTGTAGGGAAGAGATATGTGTAGTGTCTGTTGAATAGCTAATGTTTGTTTATTTTCACATAAAACTGTATTGACTTGCCAGGGAGTCCAGAGCCACTCGTGTTCCACGCTCCACGGGGATTCTTTGACTGCCTACAGCAGAGGATATCAGCGGGGAACAAGAAGAAACGTCTTCCCAACTCAATGTCTCGGTTTGTGCGACGTGATGTCCTACCACTAGGGATGTTCACCAAGTACACGTGGAACATCAAGATTACACTGCACGTAAAGCATATATTTTGTGGCGATTATATCATTATTGTTGTGTGCCAGGGCTTATATCCACGTACTCTTACAGAGTTACTAGCAATAAAACTATCGACTAAGGTATTCACAAATATAAGTTTATATACAAACTGCGAAGAAATGTCAAAAGAATCACAAAAATGTGATATGCTTCAAATTTGTGTGCTAGTGCTACTAATTCTAATGACGAAAGTTACTATGTGTGCCTACGACACGGCAGTCATAACCATCAGTGACTTTTATCTGTATTGCATTTTGATATGGTGTGGGAAAGTGAAAAATTAACTGCGGAAGCTGCTTTAAAAACAAGAAACAAATAAAGATTGTTTCTATTTATAATTATTATTGTTGACTATCTGCAGTTATGTTAATGTCATGAATATTGTTATTACTGATGTCGTAGATGCCGCTAGACATCACTAGCAATGTTGTGGAGAACTACGATGACACGTACAAAGCACCGAATGTTGGGGCTCAGAGTGTCCGCTCTCTAAGAACCAGCCCCCAAACCGACCGTTCGAATCGAAGACATGCATCAAAGTTGGTGAGTGAACTCTTTGCAAACAAGATCAGGGTAAATTGGAATGTCTTGAAGTGAGTGATCTCAACAGTTATTTTCTGTGTGGCATAACTGATTCCATGGCAGGAAAGGTAAACCATCGCGCTTTGAAAGAACTTGTGTTGTTATCTACGCTACGAACTGTCTTCGAGCGCGTATAACTGCGACTGGTGCATACGCCACACTCACGACTACTGAAATGTTCCACAGGCATATAGAGTTGATTGAGATAGTGATGTGGTATAAACCAATTTTGGTTTTATTTCTCCCAAACCACAACATTTTGAATTACACTGTATAAGGGGTGGGGCACGAGTCTCAACCTTCCACCTCTACAAAAAACAAAGAGATCATTAGACAAAAGCTCAACACTTTCATTGATCCATTGTACAGCGAGGATCATCCCGAGGTTTGCGGAAGAATATCTGCAGAATCTGTCATTTTTAACGACTCGGTTACTATTGGTAAGAAACAGATGGAGCAGTATGAATTTACTACGTATTGTACGATTGACACTATATCCTGTTAATTGATACACGACAAATGCATGAATCATTTCACCTCCCTATTTTTACGTCGGCTGTCTTTGGATGCAGATACAGAATAAGGAAAGTCCCTGTATCAGTGATACAAAGGCTCTTCTGTGGCTTCTATTTGGTGTTTCCACACGCGTTACGGCTCATTAAATGGAGACAAAACATTACCTGTTAGAGGGGAAACATTACCTGTTGGAGGTGTAACACGCACACGCGCACAAACAAACAAACACACACCCACACACACACCCACGCACACACACATTCGTATCCTGGCTGTACGGCTATTTTTTTTAAAACAGTGGTGAATTTGGAGTGCGCTTGAAAATGCGGTTCTAACACAAAAGAAACACTCCTTAGACGTTGTGTTCTCCTTTAGTGAGCCGCCGCATTTGGAAAAGGTTAAACTATGCGCGCTACATGGAACTGAATATGCACATCTGTTGTGCGACTTAATAACTATGAGCAGTCTGATGACCATGGTTAACGTCATGCAAATTCATTATAATGCTATATGTGACCTTCTCATATAGAAATAGTACTCTGGAAATTAGGTCAAGATAGAAAGAGTAGTTTTTAAGATATGAAAGTTATTAAAATATTACATTTCACGACAAGCCTGTCTCCGAAATTTCATCAGATGAAAATACGAGACGTCTGAGAGGGTCTTGAATAGCATAATAGTTCATTCTAATCGGACAATGCTTTGTTTGTTTGTAGGGAAGAGATATGTATAGTGTATGTTGAATTGCTAGTGTTTGTTTATCTTCAGATAAAACTGTATTTGTCTGCTAGGAGATCCAAAGCCACTCGTGTTCCACGTTCCACGGGAATACTTTGACTGCCTAATGCAGAGAATATCAGCGGGGAACAAGAAGAAACGTCTTCCCAACTCAACGACTGGGTTTGTGCCACGTGATATCCTACTACTAGGGATGTTCGCCAAGTACACGTGGAACATCACGATTATATTGCACGTGAAGCAGATATTTTGTGGTGATCATGTCATTAATGTTGTGTGCCAGGACTTATGTCCACGTATTTGTGCAGAGTTCCTAGCTATTCACGAATTGTTTTGTACGCCGCGTTGTCGTTCTCTCATGCCTATTATATAGGCAGAGACGTATACGCTCCATCGGCGACACATTCGACTCTCACAAGTTTTCCTTCGTCACCGTTCGATTCTCGGAATTAAGTGCTTGGTCGGATCGTGTAACAAACGACGATGTCCCACTTCCTTCTGGAATGCCCAGTATCAGAGTCGATACTACTTCAGCAGCAACTCACCTGCATCGGACACGTAGTTCGCATGGATTATGACGATGGAATGTCGAAAGCAATAGCAGACGGTGAACTCACAGGCGTAGTTATTCGGGCGATGGGGCAGCTGCACCCGGAGGCACTTTGGGGAAATACGCGGCGACTAATAAACGCATTACTTTCTCCATACGGTCACTAAGCTCGCGCTGACAGTGACCCTTCGCACCATTCACCAAAAGGGCGTCGGGTTTGGCTAAGCAACAATAACCCAATTTGGATATCATCATTTCATTAACAAACATGCAGAATACATGTGTGTTTGTTATTGTCTTCATACATATTTCAATAATGTGATTCACACGAATTCTGAACGTATCGACAATACTCGGGACTGTTGTTCTCTTCTGCGAGGAGCACGTAAGAGTCTTCGAAGAGGCAAAGACGAAGGCCACGGCATTCTGCGAGTAATTAGGGATGACTACGGAATGGAGGGTGCGGAGGAGACGGCGAATGGCGGTGGAACGCCGAGGATGTCGGCCTGTCACTGCAGGCGGAGGGAGGATGTCGGCCTGTCACTGCAGGCGGAGGCGAGGATGTCGGCCTGTCACTGCAGGCGGAGGCGAGGATGTCGGCCTGTCACTGCAGGCGGAGGCGAGGATGTCGGCCTGTCACTGCAGGCGGAGGCGAGGATGTCGGCCTGTCACTGCAGGCGGAGGGAGGATGTCGGCCTGTCACTGCAGGCGGAGGGAGGATGTCGGCCTGTCACTGCAGGCGGAGGCGAGGATGTCGGCCTGTCACTGCAGGCGGAGGCGAGGATGTCGGCCTGTCACTGCAGGCGGAGGGAGGATGTCGGCCTGTCACTGCAGGCGGAGGCGAGGATGTCGGCCTGTCACTGCAGGCGGAGGCGAGGATGTCGGCCTGTCACTGCAGGCGGAGGCGAGGATGTCGGCCTGTCACTGCAGGCGGAGGCGAGGATGTCGGCCTGTCACTGCAGGCGGAGGCGAGGATGTCGGCCTGTCACTGCAGGCGGAGGCGAGGATGTCGGCCTGTCACTGCAGGCGGAGGCGAGGCGAGAGCAGCATCAGATCGTCGCTCGACTCCACGGAGAGATGAGAAATAGGACTAGTCACACGATGGAGGTGAACGACAAGTTCGGGTTTCTAACAAAGATGGAGCACCTGATGGACTCGACCAAGGTTGACGACATAGACTCGACCAAGGATAACGACATGGACTCGACCAAGGATAACGACATGGACTCGACCAAGGATGACGACATGGACTCGACCAAGAATGACGACATGGACTCGACCAAGTATGACGACATGGACTCCGTCATCGATCGACTTACTTCGACGTCGCCGCAAGAGTGCGACGTCACACTAGGAGCTACGAAACTAATACAGGAGAGACGGCGGGCAGCTCGAATGTGCTCGATCTCCTTCAGTGGTTGGTGTAGTGGCGACACGAGACATCGTTCCCGAACTTGCTCGTGTCTCTCGGGACATTCCTCACCATGTGTGGACTTCGGTGAGAGAAGCACCTCGAAACTGAAGCACATCAAGACGTTCATTCTCTTAAGTATGGGACAATGACGATTATGTAGTATGACGCTCTTGTCGGTCGAGCGAGAGCTTACCAAAGGCATTCACTCTGACTCCGTGATCGATGGGTTCGCGGCACACAAACCTCCAACAATTAGATTGTTAACGAAGAAAAAAAAAATTCCACGCCCGAGACCGACATATCACTCCTGGTTTCTTTGGTATATTGTTGTCGTTGCAGTCACCGTGACAGCTGCGTGACGAGCTCGCAGTGAATTGTGCTGTAATGTTATATTGATATTTATTATCTTTGACCACTATGTATTCAGCCATTTGTTGGTTGATCGCAATTAGAAGTTTTTTGATGGAGGTTTTGCTTGGAGGTGACTACTATTTTGGTAGCTGATTGCTACTGTGATGCTGGAGCAATGGAGCACTCCATGTTAACGCTGTGTATATAGGGTATCTACTAACATTTCGCTGTAATTTAAAAGCTCACCTGTTTAAACTCGCTTACCCTCCATAGTCCCCCAGCGTACCAATCCAACTGTTTACAACTGGAATTGCTAATCGATTAGAACCGGCACAACCCCTTTTGTTTGGTGCGTAGCTGATCTTGGGTCTCCCGAGGATTTTAGCGCAGTAGAAGTGTTTTATATTGTATCGTTTTGTATTGTATTATGTCACGAACAGCAGCTCGCTCGAACCCTGACAACGATAACGCTGGTTCCACACAGGTCTACGAAATAGGCGTGTCGACAGTGAGTTACCGAGCATATGTGAACGTCTTCAAGTTCATCAACTACTATGAACATTTTGAACTTTTTATACTGTCCTATACCAATGGGATACTGGCCCACCCCCTCAGAACAAAATCGCCCCTTGCGATGTTTACATAGTGCTTGAATACTGGATCCACCCACGGGACGAGCAGTAGGTCTAAATGCTGGATCCATCCACGGGCGGAGCAGTAGGCCTAAATACTGGATCCACCCACGGGACGAGCAGTAGGCCTAAATACTGGATCCACCCACGGGACGAGCAGTAGGTCTAAATGCTGGATCCATCCACGGGCGGAGCAGTAGGCCTAAATACTGGATCCACCCACGGGACGAGCAGTAGGCCTAAATACTGGATCCACCCACGGGACGAGCAGTAGGTCTAAATGCTGGATCCATCCACGGGCGGAGCAGTAGGCCTAAATACTGGATCCACCCACGGGACGAGCAGTAGGCCTAAATACTGGATCCACCCACGGGACAAGCAGTAGGTCTAAATACTGGATCCACCCACGGGACGAGCAGTAGGCCTAAATACTGGATCCACCCACGGGACAAGCAGTAGGTCTAAATACTGGATCCACCCACGGGACGAGCAGTAGGCCTAAATATGACAAGGTGCTGAATGCGAGTTACTTGAGAAAAACAAAGATGTGCCATACATGCGAAACCCACTGACAATGGTTCAGTTAAAGACCGTGTGGCGACACCTAACGAATTAGTGGTGGGTCGCGCAGTGCTTCTCCCATAATGCATCTTTCCCGGTAACAGTTTGCGCATGATTGCGCGCACACATGACTTTGTTTCCGATTTCGTCGTTTCCCGAAATGCCACGCGAACGAAGTTCCGGAGATTTTTTATATTCTGGGTGAGAACTCCATTTTGAAACAACTGGGTCTACTATACGCAAATGCTAGATTCCGCCGATAGCGATACTTGTCAGCGTTACATTCCGTTAACTTTGCATTGGGGCTATGTGTTACATGTTCTATTGTAGACGTGTGTAAGTGTAATGTTCACCAGAAACATAACTATAAATACAACATAGGCACTATTAAAGGTTCACATTAACGGAAATAAGCAATTTTTTTCTTTGAAGCACTGTTATAGTCACCATGGCAACGCATTGCCCGTTGTTTTTATTTCAGCAATATAACGTAGCGGATTTAATCGTCCGGTTTTTGCTTTCTTGACAAATTCCTCCAGTGTTCGTTTCACGGACGTTTTGGTGACTCGGCTTCCTCCGCAAATCGAACAAAAACACAGAACACATTCATAGAACAGACACGTAGGACGAACAGACAAGCAACATTTCGTCTCGTCCACCACAATCACCACAGTCTGGATAGACAACAGGCCCGCAATCGGCCGCACGCCCGTACACCCGTACAGGTCGCACGGCCGATCGCCTGTCTCTCACCGGAGATTACCACGGTCCCCCGGGGCAACCTCCTCGTCAAAAAAATAAAATACAGAGTTACCTTTGAATAGGTTTTACTGTATACACAAAGTCGAACCTTAGGACCAACGCGTCGTGGTAGGGCTCGGACGAAGATTGAGACGCACAACCACAACGGAGACGGAGGAAGCGCCGACTTGAAGTGTCGGAGGCGATGTCAGCGCGACTTGTGTTAAGGCGACAACGACGGATCGAGACTGAGCGATCTTGACGTGTCGGCAAACGGAAACGGCGGCATCGAAGTAAGCAGCGATTTTACCGGTTGCGGCGGTAGCGCCTTTCTCGGTTTCGCGACTGCGACTTTACAGATTACGGCGGCAGCGACTTTCCCGGTTACGGCGGCAACGACTTTCCCGGTTACGGCGACAGCGACTTTCCCGGTTACGGCGACAGCGAC
The DNA here is from genome assembly GCA_963662155.1 of Lamellibrachia columna. Classification (NCBI taxonomy): domain Eukaryota; kingdom Metazoa; phylum Annelida; class Polychaeta; order Sabellida; family Siboglinidae; genus Lamellibrachia; species Lamellibrachia columna. The sequence goes on along the minus strand of OY759264.1, from coordinate 4,873,126 downwards.
TTTCCCGGTTACGGCGACAGCGACTTTCCCGGTTACGGCGGCAGCGACTTTCCCGGTTACGGCGGTAGCGACTTTCCCGGTTACGGCGGCAGCGACTTTCCCGGTTACGACGGCAGCGACTTTCCCGGTTACGGCGGCAGCGATTTCCCGGTTACGGCGGCAGCGATTTCCCGGTTTCGGCGGCAGCGACTTTCCCGGTTACGGCGGCAGCGACTTTCTCGGTTACGGCGGCAGCGATTTCCCGGTTACGGCGGCAGCGACGTACTTGAAGACAAACGAGTCAGGTATAGCGACAGCGACATGTACGGGTATCGGAGAGCAACAATAATGAACGAATCAAATAAGACAGTAGCGACCGTTAGAGAACCGAAGACACCGGCAGCAACTTACCTCGTACGGAAGAGCAGCGTTGCGGTAGCAGCGTTGTAGAGCGTTGTAGACCAAGATGTTTCGATGTAGTCCAAGTTCAAGACGGCAACAGGGCCAGGGGTCCTGGAACCGGCAGAGAACAGAATTGGAACATGTATCGACGTCTAATTGTTAGCTCCCGACAGTTGCCTCTAACGTTTTACGTATGTTTTATGGCGACGTCGCGTGGTGTTCGTTGTTACGTTACTCGTTCAAACCGAAGCCTTGCGAGGGGTGTGGCAGGGGTCTTAACCTTCCATATCCCACCTATTTCGGGGCCAGCTTCCCATATTCCACCTGTTTTAGGGGCCAACCTCCCACCTGTCACCAGTTTTGATAATCTACTTTCCACTATCTCCTGATGGTGAGACCACCGTCGTCCATCGTCGTCGTTCGTTGTTTTAATTAACACAGACCAGTAGCAAATGTCGTCAGCGTCTGCATCAATCAATTTGGGAGAGATTTGTGTTCGCCGCTTAAATCTGTGCCTCCAACCATCAACAAAACGAAAACTTTGCCGACGAACTTAACGGATACAACTCATGTGTACACCTTCGAATGCACATCACTGGGAAATGTGAAGACATAGCCACTATCCCTGACTCAATGAAGTTGGCCTTGTTCATAGCTTGTGCTTTGAAGACCGGGTCATGACCATGTGAACAACGCCACTGGACTAGGAAGGAATCGACTGTGATTTGCTGGTCAATGCAAGAGGCCAGTCGACCAA
>OY759264.1:4791988-4869488 GCA_963662155.1 Lamellibrachia columna | reverse complement strand
CGTGCGTGCGTGTGTGTGTGTGTGTGTGTGTGTGTGTGTGTGTGTGTGTGTGTGTGTGTGTGTGTGTGTGTTTAGCTTCCACAGTAATTCACTTATTATAATTAAAAATTAAATTATTTAAATGCAAAGTGGATATGTTGTTTTCTTGTAATCGTGCTATCTTTATCAGTCCAGTACGTAAGGCAATGCTGTAGCATTCAGGTGATTGTATGGCAGTATTCGAAATGAGGGGGGTCTAGGAGGGTCCATGATCCCCATAAGGCACGAGGGACCTCCCATAAGAAAAGCAAATGTAAGCTTGGGGGTCCCACTTTGTATCAAGTCTTTTCATAAAATAGGCGCTAATAGCTTAAAGCCTGAAAAGAAGATTGTTTTGTTGGATGGGTGACCAATATTTTTTGGGGACCCCCCAAGGGTCAGTGATCATTTCCAATTGTTGTATGGGCTACAAAATGTGAGTTAAATTTACATATCACGTATTTTACACCGTAAGCTGCTGCCACCTAGCGACTAGCACATTAATACCTAGACCTTGCAGTGCTTATAAAATGCCTTCGTATATGTATGCAACTTAAAACTATTTTAAAAAAGTATTAAAACCACACATATCAGTGGAAAAGAAACTAACCGGCCTCTCTGCTTCATAAGGGTAACTTTGAGGGGAAACAAGTTTGTATTAAAAGCATAAATGTTCTTACCGGTGTATATAAGATTAGGTTGATGACGTTGATATACCCAAGGCCTGGACCTGGGTTGCTCAGAACTGTTGTAAAAGATAGCTTGCAATAAATCTACAAACACACTACCTAATTGTATGAGTAAAACATGTATGTTAATGACAACTGGAATGTTAAACAACTATCAGGTAGTTGCAGACATTATTTCAGCATCGATAAAATAATTTGTTTATCTATTCTTGACTTGAAAATGTTAAATCATTGAATTAAATATATTGCAAAACATTCAGGTTATTTACTAAGTAACCTCAATTATGTTAATTGTGATTCGGACTTATTAAAGTATTAAATGCCCCACGAGGCTGTAGTGTGTACCTAAAAATATATTAACATTCCATAAACCTGGTAAGTGATATATTTCCGGATTATTATTTCAACAGACTAAATAAGATATATGTATTATTTAACACCTGTGGCAGAAATTTTTTTTTCACTAGATCTCAGTTTTAATGAACATGTTGGTTTTATAAGATTTAACTGTCAAAGCGACTGTCTTTACAAATAAACCAATATACTTATTACACAAAATGTCATTCTATATACCTCGTTATATCTGCTATTATACTCCGCATTGTTGTGAAGTTCGGGGCAATTTAATATAAAACAGGCATCAAGCGTGTTTCGTTGTTATGAAAACAAATATAATGATGATGAAGTGTGCATGCGTGATATTGTTCCTCTCAAAACAGCGTTCCTCTCCATGTCGTGTTTTCATATCGAATGAAAAACGCATGCGTGGGACATACCTACGTCATTCCCGTATTAAATACGCATGCGTGGGACATGCCTACGTCATTCCCGTATAAAATACGCATGCGTGGGACATGCCTACGTCATTCCCGTATAAAATACGCATGCGTGAAGCAGACTCCGCTCCGTTTTAGCCAAGATCCTCAGAACGTATAAACCCACCAGCTGTTGTCAAATCCCACGACCAAAATTCGCCCAAATGTGTGTGATACACTACACTTTTATAAATTGGCTTGTGGAGTGTGCGTATTATTATCATTTAGAGACTTAACTTTCTAGATATACCAGTAGGCCCTATGCCTAACTTTTTATAGGGACAGAATAATTAAAAATTATAATAAGCATGTTTGGAAATAAAAAAAATACTTGTTGATAACGTGCACATTTTGTGTACAGTGTTTGGATTTGTAACATGCACTAGTAGAGTTTTGTGGGGCAAAGCGCACCCTCAAGTCAAATAGCTGATGCAAATGTTATTGACGCAACTTGATCTCCCAATTAAACTGTGCAACATATCGCCAAACCAATTTGGTTTCGTTCAATTTTAGCAGAAACATCACGCACAGTTGAGTTTTTTTATCCAAAGTATTATAACAAATTCAGTGATGGGCGTCCGGAGGGAGGGGGCAGTGATGGGTGTCCGGAGGGAGGGGGCAGTGATGGGCGTCCGGAGGGAGGGTTCAATGGAGTTTAAAAGTGTCCCATGGAACTGGATTTTGGTTGCATTTGGATATTTTATAACGAGTTGATACCAGTCGTGTTAAATATATGTTCTAGTACATTTGCCAACCAATCATGTCCAATGATATTATAAATGTCTATTGAAAGTGGACATTTTTGTAAACTTAAAGATTTTTTGGTTGAAATTAGATTATGGATGTTATCACAGAAAATGTTGATTACTTATTTTGAAATCAACATTATCCTTATGTGTTGATGTTGAATTTATTGTTTTTCCTAAAAACAACTTTCGTAATAAATAAATTACTTACTACTAAAGTTTAATTGTAACCTGATCTTAACCCATTTAGTTGCTCCTTTTCCAGTGTTGGCGCTGGAAGATGTATAATCGGTGACGCCATCTTGCGAGTTAAACTACACGCGTAGAATCCACCGGGTGGCACTGAGCGTTTCACTCCACTCAGATGCATCACAGCGTTAGCGTTGTTGTTTTAGTTTGTTACAAGCAGTGTGATTGGCTCGCATTTCAAAGCGCACCTTTTGTAAATACCCGGGTCCTGTGAAGAAGGCTGCTATTTGGTTTCGATTTTTTAATTAACAATCATGCCAATAGCAAAGATGAAAGGCGACAAGAATAGGAACATCAGTGTATTCTTGCTACAAATGCCTCACGATAAGACTTCAGTTCCCATTCCTCATACAGACAAAACACGACAGTTATGGAGAGCAGGATATTCTTGTTCTCTCGAACTTCAACAGTTTATATGAAGTTATGTGTTGTCAGTTGTTTGTTGTCTTTAATTGTGTGAACACATATATCGATTTATACACCTACATTCTAACCTAACCCTAGTCATAGCCTTGGTCGTGGGGGGAATATGTCACTTATTTTGATGGCATTGTCAGATCCCAGATCCAGGAGCTCCCATCTTATTTGTTGACTGTATAATTATGTCATGTGTCAAGAGAAAGGCAATTCATTAAGTTTTTGGTATACCATCAATTATGTAGGGCTACAATCATGATTTCCCTACATGTAATGTGTCTGTGTGTACGTTTAGAAAGACATGTTTTGTATAAAGACGATGATGCAGTTGCTCACAGGATAATAATCATTAGTTTTATGCAAAAGCGAGCAGGCGTAATCCCAGATAAACCACCAAATTTATCAGATCTCGTGGTGTGCATCTGCTTTTTTACTAAGGTTAAAAGAAACTAGACAATCGATGACGCACGTGTCACCTGGCAGTTTGCATCTTACTTTATGTTTTTAATAGATATTGTATTTGAAGAATTACATACATGATTTTATCCGACACAGTGTTGTGTTGCCTGTATCAGCAATGGGCCAACATCAGCTTCTGTGCTGCAATGTTTCAGCATTAACTCCGATACAAGGCATCCTGTCGACCAATGCATCTAGACATATTTCGAATCCACAACAGTTTAAGCAGTTTCGGGTCAGTGAAACATATCTGTTAAATACCTCTCCGCTTGAGTCATTCTCAATTGATCAAATAGTCGTATATTGCTTGAAGATGTTCCGAGGTGATGTCGCATAATAATTATTATTAACACGTGTAGCGTACTGTAGGCATTTCATAGAACTACAGCAACACGTTTTCATGCTTTCGTCACGCTTGAATGACTGCCGGCTGTAGAGGAGACCAAATAGAAGTGTTTAAGATAGTAAACGGTTATGAGGATGTTGATAGGAATATGTTCTTCAAACTTAAAGAAGGCAGTAGAACCAGATGACACAAAGCAGCATTAGTTAAGGAACAGTGTAGGTTGGACATGAGAAAGTACTCTTTCTCACAGAGGGTGATAAATGAATGGAACAAACTGCCAACTGATTGTTTTAATGCTAGTTGTGTGAATATGTTTAAAAATATAATTGACAGATATTTGATAAGGGTGGGCTACACATAGATGAGAAAATTGTTGGACTCTCGATAATCTCTCGGCAATCTTGTTAAATCTTGTTAAATTTTGTACACGTCCTTCGGCCCAACCGCATTAGGTTTTTTATCGCATGAAGTCCGGCATAGGTGTTTAATAATTAAAGTATCATTTCAGGTCTAGAAAAGTCGCGCTAACTACTATAAGAAACTGGAGATGATTTGAGTTAGGCGCGATTACGTGTTTTGAAACATGATTTTGTTTACTATCCCTTATTCGGTTAGCTATATTAATTGTGTGTGCGTGCGTGCGTGCGTGCGTGCGTGCGTGCGTGCGTGCGTGCGTGCGTGCGTGCGTGCGTGCAGGGCGTGCGTGTTTTGCCTACCTGAATCTGGTGGTCCTGTGAGGCCTCATTCAACTAGTCTTCAGAACATTATTGCCAAGTCCAGCTTTTTGTGCTGACACTGAAGGTGGTCACTGCCAGGACGCACGTGGTCCTTGGTGGTTATTTTACGTAACCAATTAACGAGACGTGACCGTCCGAGTGACTGGTGATACATCGGCGCGGCACTGGAGGTTTCTTTGCGAGAGCGCTACGCTGACAAGGCCTACAATATGTCTTCAGAGTTTCCGCCGGTCGGTGGCATCTGTCCTAAGTCTGTCAATGATCCTTTCAGCAATGTGACGGTCATTGGGGGCTTCCAGTAATATACTTCGTACGTCTAGCCTTGGTGTCCGCAAGGGAGGGTTACGGATTGCTTACTCCTGCAAGGTCATAGGAAGCAGAAAGGCCAGTCAAATATACGGCTGACCAATATTTTCCCCAACCAAAGTCCGTCAGGTGGCACCACATCATCAGCTAATAATCGAGAGAACCCGGGTTCGAATCCTCTTGCTGCCGTTTCGAAGCTTTGACAATTTCGTTCAACCCACGTTGCCACAATTCATGAGTACTTGGCTACAAACATTTGAACGAATAGTCTTCGCGCAGTAATTGCAGCGAAGCTGTATGCTTCCTAGAGAAGTCGAAATGGCGTTGGAATGAACAGGTCTGCCAGGGGGTGAAGTATAAAACGCTTTGAACAGTCCCGAGGACTGGATACCGCGCTATGTAAGAACGTACATTTCACCTTTTTAAAAGATCGCATGCAAAGGTCGGATGTATTTACTTGTTTTCACTCATTCTCAATTGAACTGTATCTCCTTATTCATATTCAGTCATGAAATTGTAAAAAGTTACATTAATTTAGTCATAAAATGGGGGATATACCTAAATTCCCGAAGGCACTTTCCGAAACCAGTTTGTGGATTTTTATCTTATCGGTTCAAGTCATTCCGTACATGTACGAATAAACAACGCGGTCACAGTCACAAAAACGAAGTTAGCCTTCGGATTCACGCCGCTGTGAACAAATGCCCAGGATCAAAATCCTCAAAAATAACACCATTGTAAATATATTTACAAGGGTGCTGTTTATGTAAATGTAAATGACGAGTGTTGTTTTGGTAGTACCAGGCGTATTTATTTATCCAATTGTTTTTGAATTCCATGTTTTGATTGTACAAACTAGTAGACACGTACAGTCTTCGAGTCTAGCCTAGTCCTAGCTGAGCCCTAGGCTTGGAAGTTGGACCAGCGGCCTACTTGGTCTTTCCGTTACTCGGTGGGTTGATTAAGAATATTGGAACACGTGGGGAAATATGTGGACACTGTGTGATTTTATTGCCGAAATAGCTGGATATATGCAATTTTTAAGATCTGTATCGATCTAACTTTTGAGTAGAGCTGTCTCGCATTTGCATTGGTTTGCCCTGGCCTTGGCTTTGCGATTTTGTCATAGCACAGTGCATAAAGTGCCTCTGTTATTTAAAATATATATATGTTGCAGTGTTATAATAATGTTTCAAATAATTAAACTATTGTCACACCCAAATTCATTGTTTTTGTCCCACTGCAACAGATTTTTAAGCTTTTAAAGTAAGCAGTTGCTGTGGAATGACAATATCTATTGATGTTCGTTTGGCCAGACTGACGTCACACGCCGACTCCGTACGGACATTGCCGAGCGAAATGTCAATTGGTTGGGGCTTCTTTGCCTCTAGTATAATTAACTATTATTTAAGTGTAGTCAATAACATTATTTGTTAGTGCATTCCAAACTACTAATACAACTGTTTGTTACCATATATCACGATTTTGGGAAAATTTGCATATGACCTTTGACGCCACCACGGTGGTGCGGGTAAACTAGAACTACTGCTTAATGTGTACATCAAACGAAAGTTGTGGTAAAATGACTAGTGGCAACTGGTCATTTGTGTTACGAGGTGATCTTGAGAGATACATTGTAATCATTGCCGCTCTGATATAACGAAACAGGAGCGAACGTTATACGTATGAAAGATCAAAATGTGTATTTATCTGCATTGCATCATTTCTTTGATTACTCAGACAAATTGGGAGACGTTGTTACTCTCCTGAGACCGGTATTTTGAAAGCAGCGCGAAACGCCTTTGTTGCGTAAACTCACTTGGTCAGAGTGTCAGCTCACGAATAACGTCAACAATGGTGATTGGTCGCCTAACCAGAAAGGTATAGGTCGAAACCCATCGTGTAAAAATGGATACAGGCGGCAATTTGGTCTTTGGGACCGCCCAAAGCACATTATACTTCAACCTTGGCAGACATGTTTTAACAACAATAACCCTCTGTTGAGGTATCAAATGATTTGGTTAGTCCTGTCGACATGCACACGGCATGTGTGCTCAAAATAAACCAGACAGCTTTAATTTCTGAAAGACTGACGAATTAAAAACTCCAGTTTTCCATTAATATGGGCCGAAAAGCTCTCCTGGAGGGTCACTCACAGAACATCTAATGCCAAATAATATTTTTAATTAAAACGAAAGCCCGCCAGTTTTTTTTATTAGATTCTACATGGGCTGTGTAATACTTCAGTAGGCATATTCAGTATTTAACACATCGGATAGTATTTACCAGATATTCCACGAGTGAACCCCTGGAAAAAAAATTTCACCATATTTACGGTCAATTTGAGTTAAGAAAACGTATGTCTTTGGAGAAGACAAGCCCACAACCAGTAGTGATGTTAAATAACGAAGATGACCCAATCTTTTTTTTTGTTACAACAACTTTTAATCGTCTTATTACGAAACACATATCAAAATTACGAAACTAAAAATACGGCATAAACGAATGTTTCTTTCTTGAAATAATTAGTAATGTAGCGATTGATTGTGTTAACCAAACGCAAGAGACAGTTCGTGTCGACGTGCAGAAAGATGCATGTTCTCGATAGTGTGAAGGAAGATCTGTTTTATTAGATGAACTTAATGCTGACGGTCTATCAACATTGCAGTCTTTGTGTCACAGGGCGCTGTCGTGTCTTCTCTTGAGTAAATATATGTGTCCATTCATTGTGTGTTTTATTAGAGGAACTTAATGCTGACGGTCTATCAACATTGCAGTCTTTGTGTCACAGGGCGCTGTCGTGTCTTCTCTTGAGTAAATATGTGTCCATTCATTGTGTGTTTTCCACACATCTCTCACAATGTGAGAAGTTTCTCATATGTTTCTCATACTGTGAGAACTTCCCGATATCGACGGCAGGAACGCTGAAGGGACTGATTAGAGTGAACCTGTCGACGACAGAAAAACATATTAATATTGACTTGATAACACAAAGTAGGTACCAATATTGAAACGGGGCTTTATTGAAATAAAACAATACACCTATTTGTATATGTACGCAAGGTTGCTTGGAGGATAAATAATTTGCTACTCTGTGTTTTAGTGCTTTAGCTATTTTCAGTTGCTCAGTGTTTCTCTTGATATCAAATACATTAAGTTTCAATGTTTTTTTTATGTTAAATAAAATTATCTTGGCATAAAAAAATCTACACGTAACAATTTATGGTCACGGTCGGTCCATATTTACTCTTACCATTATACTGATATTACCAGTTTCGTTACGGGGTATGTTCTGGGGCGGTGGGTACATTTATCTCAATAATAACTAATAGGTTTTTATTTGTGTGTAACTTACTAAACAATTTATGTGCAAGAAATTGTTATTCTGCGTTCGAATGGTGCATAATGAACAATAATTGTGCGATATCACGTAACATGTGAAACACCGTTTGGCATTATGTTTTTTAACTACTTAGCAGACTTGTTGACTTGAATCGTATGGGCTGACGCGAGTCGTATGGGTTGACTCGAGTCGTATGGGTTGACTCGAGTCGCATGGGCCGACGCGAGTCGGACTCGAGGCAATTAATAAGTCTAAATCACAACACCCCGCTCTTACGCTACAGTGACTACGTTTCATGGTATGTTGAGCCTGTTTAGAACCTGCCAGACGGCTAACGATGAGGCTATTCAATACTACAAAGCCGTCTCATAAATAGCCCCGAACAAGGACTCCATCGATCTAGTGCTAGTCAAACTGTAGCATATTGTACAGAACTAGTAGACACCATTGCGTTCAATCCTGGAACTACATTGTCAAAATAGTATATTGTTCTCTGTTTTGAACATTTATATACCATCAATGAGGCATATGTACAAATAACATGTATTGTTACAGTATTAAAACCCATTAATATTATTTCAGCTGTGCTGCTATAGTCTACTCAAAGTGCACCGATGGTTCTAATTTACTCGCTTCTCTGTTTTATTTCTTACACCAACGGAATTAAATGCAGAATACATTACTTCTACAGTACAGGGTAAATCTAACCACACTTGGCTTTAAATATACTCATTGTAGCATGTATGATTTCGCATGCCTGCAACTTGCTTAATTAATAAAAAATCTCCCTACTAAATTTGCGACTTGTTCTCAATAAATTGGCGTGGAGCCTAAGCTAGTTTCTGTAAATGTCAGTCATAACTGGAAACACGTATAAGCGAAAAATGGCATTCAATTTATTTAATACCGTATTAATAATAGGCATGGAATGCCGCAAAGCCCTTACATGGGAGTGACAGTCACGTTACGATTGTCTACAAGTTCCATAGTAGGGGCGTAATGACAAAGTGGATTAACCATACACATAATACACAAGAAAGGCTGGGGTACTCGATCCCCCACCTCCCCCGGCACGAGGGAGACTACCCCACCCCAGGTGATTGATATTTAACGTGTGATCTATTTTGTAAGTATTCTTTTTCAACGACCATTATAATAAACCATCTTGAATATTGAACAAGTGTGCACTCACCGCGTTTAACAGCACTCTCGCAGGATTCTTGCGGTTGTTTTCTCTGTGAGGGTGAAGCAATAGCTATCGTAGCTGTTGTCACTGCAGAATCGTATCTGCTTGGCGGGCTCCGAGCACGACCTGCCGCCGCACGTGGCATTGCGGGTGACGTGTCTCGTTCGGCGATGCATGTTGTACTTGCTGTAAGACGGAATCAAAGCAGTGATTGAATTAACTGTTTGGAAAAATCCAAATCTGTTGCAGTCACAACTACAGCACAATGCAGCACTGTTATAAAGTTACAACTGATGGACTGTTACAGTCAGTGGCGTATCTAGGATCTCGCAATAGGGAGCAAGTTTAGTCACCAGTGTTACCATGTAGCAATAGGGAGCAAGTCTAGTCACCAGTGTTACCAAGTAGCGACGCAACAAAAAAATTAAATAATATATTATTAAATAAGCCAACTGGGGGCACGGCCCAATCCCCCCGCCCCAAATACGTCGCTGGTTACAGTTATTCGCGCATAATAACAATAAAAAAAGGATATCAACACACATTATGACCCGAAGAAAGCAACAATAACAATAACGACGAAAACAACATACACCAACAACGAAGACAAGATAAAACGAAAACAACATTAACAACAATGATGACGACAACAACATACACCAATAATGATGACGACAACAACATACACCAATAATGATGATGATGCCAATAAATAGCATCAGATTATAATGATATTAAGGACATCTACGAGACTAACTACTCATAATACAGTGATAACAACAACAACGAAGCGTTAATAATCACAAACCAATTATCATACTCCCAATGCCAAAACAAATAAATTATCGTGGTTGATATCGTGTTATCTGTCGACTTTCTCTTTTAGGATATTGATATCAGCTTGTAGCGTTTAAACGTTCGTAAGCTTACAAGAGAGCCTGACCTGCAGCGGTAATTGCACGAGCCCCAAGAAGACCAGGCTGACCACTGGCAGTTCACTCTGCTGCAACCACGTCGACGACGACTGAACCACATTCCTTCGCTCGAGTGGAAACACGTCGCCAACAGAAGCACCGCCAGCGTCACGTACAATCTCACAGCGGCCATCTTGGATCAGCTGAACGGGAAGATCAGATCGACAACGTTAGTACGCGTTCGTACGAATGTACATTGGCAATCGTGCGTCGATGTTTTATACTGTCTAGTTTGAAAGGGATTATTTCTTTTGGCAATCAGAAAACGGCGCTGAATTTGTTCCGCCCTCACGACCAGTCATTTCCGTCTTTCTATATCTCGATCCGTTGCCGTTCTCTCCCATCTTCGGCTGTTCACCCTGCCCTCTCAAGACCTCTTTAAACACTATCCATTCATAATATTTCGGTTGTCCTCTTCTCCATCTGCCATCCTCTTCATTTGTCTATGCCATAAAGATAGACTTGTTATGAGTACATAATGCGCAAAAGCCATAATTCACACCGCTTTTGGTCGCACGCACGCACGCACGCACGCACACACACACACGCACATATACGCGTGCGCACACGCACACACACGCACACAAAACACACAAAACAAATTCACACACAAACACACACACTCACACACAACACACAAAAACACTCACACACACACACACGCGCGCGCGCGCGCACACACACACACACAAGCACACAGACACAAATAAACACGCACGCACGCACACACACACACACGCACGCACGCATGCACGCACGCACGCACGCACGCACGCACGCACGCACACACACACACACACACACAAGAAAATCGGATAACTAAACGTGTTGCCCCTCTGGTGTCCTGTTGAGAAACACGGCACCCGCCCCCTTTTCAGGGTTTGTTCAGTCCGCAGAGGAAGAGAAACACATCGCAACGTAAGGTTTAGACCCCTCTCGGATAGTAAGTGAACGATGAAGTACATAATAATAATAATAATTTTATTCTTATGTCACGCTAAAATCGTGTTTATAGCACCTCAGTGCGTGTTACAATGTAAAATACATTTAATATAATATAATTGCACATAAAGTAAAACAGTAATTAGTATTATGAACAATTAAAATTAAAATTAAACACTTAAAATAGATAAAAGCAATTTACAGTGCAACAAAAATGTACATGTTATTATTAAAACAGAGGCTGTATAGAAGAGTCCACCACAACGTGTTACTGGTAAGCTATCTGCCACAAATGTGTCTTTAGTTTTGACTTAAACACCGTCTTAGAGTCAGTGCTGCGGATGGCTGCATGCAATGTATGCCACGCACAGAACAGTCACGAATGATAGTGACAGTGATCTTTTCTCCATCGAGTCTTCGCATCGAATGGAAGACGCATGCGGGCGAAATGCCTACGTCATCCCGATTATTAATAGGGCCTACACACGCAAGATTTAGTTCATCTCTAAACATCGTTTCTTTCCCTGTCGTGTTTTCGCATCGAATGAAATACGCATGCGTGTGACATACCTACGTCATCCCGATTATTAAATGCGCATGAGTGTTGGATGTCTGTCTATAAGAGCGGTCACTTGAGTTGTCGTGCCAAGTTCTAGCCAAGGTCCACCGCCCGGCTGTGTATAAATACACTTGTTGTTGCAAATCCCACGACCAAAATTAACCGAAGGAACTCGTTTGTAACTAACATCCACCGGCTGTTTCTTGTAGCAAATCTAAATAATGATTATATAATGTAGTGTAGAAGGACTTTGGCGTGAAAGGTTATATTAGAAATATTTTTTTATCAAAAGTATAACTGTTTATTCAGCCAATGTACTTCACTGCACAACTTCAAATATTATTTGTTAGAATAAATTAAAAAGTTGACATGTTTTAATTCAAGTTTCCGTGGGACGTCCTGCAATAATACGACTGTCAACATTTCCAAGATGTTCTGGTTACCGTGGTTGTCATGTCATGTAAATTTATTATAATGCCATATGTTACGACATTATGGTGAATAATTTAGGGGAAATTTAGAAGACCAGTGGAAAAGATTAACTGTGGAAGCAGCTTTAAAAACCAGAAATAACTCAATATTGTTTCTGTTATATAATTACTATTGTTGACTCTCTGTGCAGTTCTGTTATTGCCATCAATATTATTACTACTGATGTTGTAAATGCCGCTAGATATCACTCGCAGTCATGTAGAGAACCACGATGGTACGTTTGACACGTACGAAGCATCGAGTGTGGCCGGCTCGCGAATTCTTTTTTCCCAAACAGTACACCCATCGCTCCGCCCACCTTGCATAAAGCTCCGCCCACTTTGTCAGTCGTCTCGCAAGAAAATATCTGCGCATGCGTGACAATCAGCGTTTCGCTATTGATAAACCGTAGTAGTATTGGTGTTTTAAAAGAAGTAAAACACTGAAAGATGTTTATACATTGCTATGAGAAATTAAAACACTGAAAGAAGTTATATACTGCTGTAGGAAATATGCATTATATATATATAAATAATATATATACATAGTTAGATAATTGTTTTTGCGTGTTACGATTTAATTGACCTAATCGTTCCGTATAATCCGACAATTATGTTGTAGCATTTGACTACCCAAGGGCGGACCCAGGGTTTAGAAAAGGGGGGGGGTCCAATGTAATGTATGAAATGCCGAAGGGGGAAATGAGGCGCGAAGCGCCGCGGGGGTTGGGTAGGTGATGATTTTTGTGGGAGGGCATCCACCTTCCCGCCCATTTTAGGTTTTTAGACAAAACCCTTGAAATTGTGTAATTTGGGACATCCATAATCTGGTTTTAAGCGAGTTAGAGCATAATGTAATTAACCTAAAATTCAGGCATGTGACATTGTACGAATTTTCCGTATACAATATGGATTTTGGGGAAGAATACGGCCTTCGTCCGTGTCCCGTTTTAATAAGGATTTGCTGAAAGTATAAAAATCGTTATAAAGTAGTCCTATGTACTTTTTTGCATTTGTCACATAAGTATAACATCGAATGTCAAATTTACAGTAGACGAGATGTAACTACTTTTAAGTCTAGAGTTTCGATAAAACACAGCGGGTTTTGTTTTATTTACACCTGTAGGTAGGCCTATTCCAACGAGAAGAAAACGTACAGACGAAAATACAATATTAAACATCTGTCATGTGCCATTTATTGCAATATTTACTAAAACAACTATAGTAATGCAAATGTTTAATAAAAAACGATTGACTAAAGCAACACGTAATCATCTTACCTATGTACCGACATTATTGCAAACTAGAGGCACGGTAGTGTAGTAATAGTAAAAATATATATTTATTCCTACGACAATGTGTACAATTCAATTACAATTGAGGTATTTTTGCACACAAAGAGACTAACACGTCTTTGACTAAACAAATGCTACACGCATTCTCTATATTATTCAGCACATCCTTTGCCAAGGAAACTGTGTTTAATAGTTCCCCATTCAGCCCCTTCTAATAGTGGTTCTGAATGATATAATAAAGTAGCTAGATTTCATATTATAGAAAGTCGTGGCATCAAGTTTGAACTGAGACAAGGTATAATTGAAACTTTTAGACATATATGAACCAATACCCCGAAGGGCTAGATTGCCCTCTCAAGAGAGTCTATCCAAACTGTTGTTGCATTTTAAACTATTCTGTATAAAGCGCACCATTCGATTCATGATCTGAATTTGAATCGGGAGCCATTCTGCTAAACGTAGTAGTAGTACCATATAAGAACAGTGAGTGCAAACTGGTAGATTAAAACGTTTACTGATAACTTTGCGCCATGTAAATTAAACGTATCATAGAAACACACACACCTTAGAAAGAGGAACAGAATGACATAACTAACTGACGTTGTGTACTTATATTACAAACCCCAAAATGGAAATGTAGTGGTTAGCACATCCGTCTTCCATAAAAAAGTTCTGAATTCAAGAAGCAAACCTGACACGGTACATTTGGTGTATAAACCTGGCTCTCAACATTGTGGACTGTGTATCCCTCGTAACTAAACTGTCCGTCGGTAATGTCGGTCCCGTCTCAATGTGGGACTTTAAAGAACCACTGAGGTCGGCTTGGTGATCAAGACATAAAGTTCTGAAAAGGCTAACTAGTTAAATGAGACCATAACATTCTAACCACAAAATAATTATAAGGACTATAGTGAGTTAATAGAACGTTGCCGGGTGCTGGAAACAACTACTAGATACTAGAAACTATGTTTGTATCAGCTGTGTTTTAATACCACGTAACAATAACTTAATGTTGTTAATCATTACGCAACAAGCTCCACTACACGTTGCTTTTTCCATTGTGATAATATTAGCACACCTGATTTGAGTCACGTTGATTATTGATACAGTATGTAGCTTGAGAACATTTTCCGTTTATTCCTTTCTACGAACATTTGACAAACTGTTTCCAGATCAATCTCACATGAGCGAGCCTACACTTTTGCCTTTACAAGAACCCTAGTGAATTAAGCCCATGGGGCTTTCCTTGGATAAATATAGCATAAGTCTGGCTTAAACGGATGACGTAGACAAGTAACTTCTAGCATAAGTCTGGCTTAAATGAAATATTTAGTAAGGGCTACTGCCATAACCAGAGAGCATAGATTTTTTTAAATACAGGCCATTTTGAAAATAGCTAAGCCTAATCATGTCATTAGAAAATATACTGATGCAGACGATTTTCATCGACCAGCGCGTCTGTTGGGCGCAATTTTTGGATCTGCGCAATCTGGAGATGAGTGCGCAATCTGCAGATCTTCGATTATCTGAGGATTGCGCAGCGCAATCGAGCGCAACCCGCCAAACATTCCCGCAGTTGGTTCATTCTTTCGCGGGGAGACATGGTCAAACATGAGGTGGGCGTGTGTGTGTGTGCACGTGGGTGCGGTGCGCGTTTGCAGTGAATCTATGAACGATGTCACCGATAATGCTAAGAATAACTTTGGGGATCCATGGACGCCATGTATATCCCTGTGTTCGTGGGCGTCCGCAGGGAGGGCAAGGGGGGCACTTGCCTCCCTGGATCTGGAATTTTTTTCGGACGTATATTCGTGTTCGTGAGCTCAAAGTATATGTTAACTTTACATCTTATATATATATATATATATATATATATATATATATATTCTTCTTTCTTGCCCCTCCCTTGTGGAGACAATGCTATTTTATGGTAAATCGAAGAAAATGAGCACTATATTATATTATATTATATTATATTATATTATTTATTTTATAACCAATGTTATTAAGGAAGTAAATTAATACGTTGGAGAAAATTACAACATTTATTTACACAAGTGCATCATGAGAAGTAAACATTAGATCACAAATCGATAAGTATTCAAAAGAATTAAATAAAATGATATCCTAGAATAATTTGAATAATAATATATAAGAAAACATTTTGCTCGCAATACAATATTTTAAATTTCTATAAGCATTTTCAGCGAATAGTTTTACAATTTTTAAAATAATATGTACAGGTACTCCATAACTTACGGTCTCGTAACTGCGATGCGCAAGGTAGTGAACACGTTCGAATGAACAGACATGATAGTCATACCGAACAGGAAGTGTATTATGCAACAAAAAATCGTTTAATGTAATTACACCAACTGAAGCAAAAAGCATGTTTTTACATTTATATTTAAATCATACATTTGAGCATAGCCTCCAGCAGAACAAGACGAAATAGGCGGTTCCCTACAATATTATGCAATATATTTATATTTTAATCATAAAATAAATATTATGTGAACAAATTATAATAGTACATTTTGACAACTTTATCTGCAATAATATAATTAAAAACTCACCATTGCTATGAATTTAATTAATTAAAATAATAAAATGTAGTTTTCACCAATAGGCTGAAAAACCACTGCCACAGAAATATTGCTAATATATATAGTTTAAGGTTACAAGCATCTTAACAAATCCACCTTTGCACATTGGTAACCATGGTAAATATTTATTATGTGGCAATTGCATCATGCATAAATGGGGTGCCAAAATATGTGAAAATTGTGTAATGAGTTGTTGAAAGTTTGCTGAGACATAGATATACATGTATTGTCTGGGTGCTTGTGGCCTTACAGATAAAATCAGATACACTTACAGCCAGATCTAGGTAGTCAGAAGGACTACAGATCGATGACATCTTTAATATGTGTCCCACAAGCTGTTGTGTCATGAATAAATAAAAACCAATGCAAGTGAGCAAAACAGTAAAAAGCATTAAAGATATTACCGGGATAGTTAGAGGCAACAATTATTTAATTAACTTCACTGACAAACCGGCACGTGAATCTGACATTCCACATACTAAGGTTATATGGGCCATTCTCGTAACATGTCCAAAATAAAGTTTCCATTTGCATAGATTTTTTTGCTTTTATACTTTCTGTATATGATCGTTTTCCGCGGAACGACCGGTTTCTTAATGTCGACGACACATTCCACCGACAGGTGATCAGACAGCAGCAACGACGTTTTTACCGTGGTTTTCGGTGTCAGGATCAAATCAATGGTGTGACCGTCGATATGTGTTGAAATTTGAACATGTTGAATGATGTTAACTGGCTCAAGTAGGTCGGTGAAACGTTTAACACTCTTGTCGGATTGCACATGCCATTGAATGAATCGCGAAACTGTAGGTCATCAAGGCGTAGTGTTCAAAGAAACTGGCAAACTCAGCGAGAAAGTCAATATATTATGATTGTTTGCGCTTTTTCGGCGCAGGTGGACGGTAAATGATTATAAGTTTGATGGAATTTGCCGATAATGCAACATCAGTATCCATGAACTCAAAGGACTTCATCTCATCGCATCGGTTAACGGCCACTTTGAAACTCGATCGCTAAACAACCGATACCACCACCTCGACGCTTTCTTCCGAGGAACGTGTAATCAGCGGGCGTCAGGTCTTTTATGGTTTTGTTGTCTTTGTCACCGGTGCTTCGTCATGTCTACGTGATGGCTACAAGATCCATGTTCACCCCAGTCAAGTGATCGGTGAAAACATCAGTCTTGTTACAACCTGAACGAGCGTTGACAATGCTCAATTTGACAGGCACTGCAACACGGCTGACAGCACCCACGTTGTTGGAAGGCGACTTGGCGGATAATCGGGACGATCAGCTGTACAAGATTCGCCCTGTCAACACCTGTTTGTTTGTAGACAGAACGAGCCTCGGCCCTATTGTTCCGCCTGCTGGCCACGGTGGTAATTGGCCTGAAACGCCTCGTTTCGGACCGCCTCGTTCCGTAAATGAACACCCGGTCCATTTTCCACTGTGAAATATGGACCCCCACCGTGAAAAATGGTCCATTTTACGCTGTGTAAAATGGATCCACATAAAACCCTATAAGTGTTTTACTGTAAGAAAGAAATCCAGCAAACCTTAACAGATTACAATTCTCATCGGTACCGTTGTGTGTCAAAACAAGCAAATATGTCTCCATTTTGAAGTCACTATGTAAGTTGTACCTATTACAGATATTTCTATTCAGGACTACTGAGCTATCTCACATGGCCATCACTGGTTCAAAGTGCTCGTGGACATTCTTGAGGAAGATCGCCTGGTCTGTTTGCTGGACTACTGACGGCAGACCAGGTAGAAGCTTGTGACATTGCCAGCTGTACCATTTTCTTTGAAAGCAGCCCATCATAAGTCATCTTTTGCTCTACGTATCTCTCCGTATTCACACAAAGCATGCGTTTTAAAATATCATACATATTTGACCGTTCACTTATTTATAACCATTCAGTAAATTATGGTTCATACTAATTTATAACCATTCAGTAAATTATGGTTCAAACTAATACAAGTAATAACAGTATTAATTAACCAATACTCATTTATTTCAAAAATAGAACTTGGGAGATATGTGGAAAGAGGGGGGGGGGGTGCATTTTCCACGGCCATTGCGAACACCCCCCCGTATCCAAGCAGTGCTAACATAGAAATTCAAATAAAATAATGCCCCTAAGTATCACTGCTTCATATGTACCAATAATAAAACTGAACAGATGGGGGCACGTTTCCCACGCCCGGGGACCATTTACCACGATTGAATATGGACCCCCCCCGGTCCATTTACCACTGTGATAAATAGACCCCGGGGACCATTTACCACGATTGAATATGGACCCCCCCCGGTCCATTTACCACTGTGATAAATAGACCCCGGGGACCATTTACCACGATTGAATATGGACACCCCCCGGTCCATTTACACTGTGATAAATACACCCCGGGGACCATTTACCACGATTGAATATGGACCCCCCCGGTCCATTTACCACTGTGATAAATAGACCACGGGGACCATTTACCACGATTGAATATGGACCCCCCGGTCCATTTACCACTGTGATAAATAGACCCCGGGGACCATTTACCACGATTGAATATGGACCCCCTTTCCATTCCACTTACATTTTCCTTATTCCGTGTTTGCAACCAAAGGCAGCCGGCAAAAAAGCGATGACATGATTCGTGCGTTTTGTGTGTACGCACGCACGCACGCACGCACGCACGCACGCACGCACGCACGCACGCACGCACGCACGCACGCACGCACGCACGCACGCACACATACACACACACACGGGTCTAGCATTCTAATGCTCTAATAGGACGTTATTTTGCAGCGTCTTTTTAGTATAAATAAAATGTTTTCACCAAACGCACACATTAAAGATAACCCAATTTTAACCATAACAAAATCATGTTCCTGGTTGGTTGTACAGTTACTTAATTGTCACCCATTCTACGTGCCAGCGCATAGCCACAGGGGTCGCTTACCGCTTCACTGCTATTCGAACAAACTCCCAGTCTTTGGCCAACGGCTATGTTCGTTGTACAAAACACGTCCTCAGACCCATAACAACAACGACACTTTTCAAATCTTTTTTTTTCTCGAACGCTCGCGCCGTGACATCGATTGTTCTGACGCTTCCCGGAGAACGGCGCTCGCGCTGACATTACGCGGGCCGCAATGTATGCCATCAGCATATGAAACCCTGAAAGGACGGAGACATAATATGCTGCTTGAGTAGACATTACTAATTTAGCCTTTATTACCAAATCTGCAATGGTGCAGGCCATGAGCCAACCGAGGTCTCCCCACTGATGTATAACTAGAAAGTGTAGAGGGAACATGTAGTTAATGCTTCCGGCCACAGACCACTGGTGAAGACAACGACGAAATCATATCTGAGTTAACACGTTAGTAACTGCTTCGCATTCAACAACTACTGCGCTTGTTTATTCCTTTCAGCACGAAGCAGACTGTTTTGTTGGATTGTGAAAGCCGATTATTAAACATTCGAATGAAACGCCTCCAACTAACTGGTCATTGCTGTCGCCACAAACAACGTGTGTCAAGATTCTTGTGGACATCGACTCACGGCAAGATTCATCCTGTGGACACCGACTCACGGCAATATTCATCCTGTGGACACCGACTCACGGAAAGATTCATCCTGTGGACACCGACTCACGGCAATATTCATCCTGTGGACACCGACTCACGGCAAGATTAATCCTGTGAACACCGACTCACGGCAAGATTCAACCTGTGGACACCGACTCACGGCAAGATTCATCCTGTGGACACCGACTCATGGCAAGATTCATCCTGTGGACACCGACTCACGGCAATATTCATCCTGTGGACACCGACTCATGGCAAGATTCATCCTGTGGACACCGACTCACGGCAAGATTCAAAATGTGGACACCGAGTCACGGTAAGATTCATCCTGTGGACACCGACTCACGGCAAGATTTATCATGTGGACACCGACTCACGGCAAGATTCATTCTGTGGACACCAACTCACGGCAAGATTCATCCTGTGGACACCGACTCATGGCAAGATTTATCATGTGGACACCGACTCACGGCAAGATTCATTCTGTGGACACCAGCTCACGGCAAGATTCATCCTGTGGACACCGACTCATGGGAAGATTCACCCCGTGGACACCGACTCATGGCAAGAAAAACGTAGGGAAACAAAGAAAAGCGTAAACCAAACTGATATGTGAAAACCTTCACGGTGAAATGACAGACCTTCCTCATGAACAACTGACCTTTATTGAAACAGCCTATCATTGCTCCAGCATCGACCGACAAATGATGCTGATAATTAAAAATATATTACTGACTTTTGCGCGTCCCTGTTTACGATTACGCTTACTGATTCTGTTTTGTTGCGCCTCTGAGCTCAGGTTCCTGAGGATATAGGCGCCATAGAAGTCAATTATTATTATTATTGTTATTAAAAATGCAGCGTGTCACGTCCAGTTCGGGCAGTGTTGTAACATCCGAACATCCATAAAGCAAGTCAACATCGTCCTGCTGTATCATGACAATGTCATGTTTGCTGTTTTGTTACGTTTGTTGTTTTATTAATTGTATCCCA
Organism: Lamellibrachia columna; assembly: GCA_963662155.1. Taxonomy (NCBI): domain Eukaryota; kingdom Metazoa; phylum Annelida; class Polychaeta; order Sabellida; family Siboglinidae; genus Lamellibrachia; species Lamellibrachia columna. The sequence goes on along the minus strand of OY759264.1, from coordinate 4,848,743 downwards.
TTCCACCTGCGATGGTTGATGCTATGGTATATTTCGCGTTGAGCATGAAATAATAAATGTTCTCAGTAGAACTCGACTGACTAATCTAGGAAGCTTTCATCCAGGCTGCAATTACAGCGCGAAAAGTATTCGGTCATATTTATCCATTCCTGTATATAGCCAAGTGCTCATTCATACAGCCGAATTAACGTATATAGACCTAATGCATGCACGCGCGAGTCATTCATTGATTAAAGAAAGTAACTGCTGCAATGTCGGGGGACCAAAGAAGAAGTCATTCCTGGCCAACACTAAACAGAAAGTCGTTGCATGCATGGACCTTTAGTTGTCTACCCTTAATATATGTTCGCTTCATGCATAATTTGCATGAAATTAGTGGTGTTATGTATAGTGCATTAAAAGTGATCAGTGTCCGGTTCATTGACTAAATGAGGCGCTAGATTCAGCGACAAAGACTATGACGCTACACCGTATTACGTACGCTAATGACGTGATTCCGCGTCTTGATTCAAGAACCTACCGCTAGAACCGATTAAATCAAACCATAAACGTTTCACTCTTCTGTATGATAGACGGAAAACAAAATAAATGTTGCCATATTGTTGATAGGGCCTACGTTCGAACGAAATATTGCCGCCATCTTTTATTGAATGAATTTATACCCCAAAACACCTTTCTAACCCTTTTATTGTATTGAATCAATAAAATAATGTCAGTTATTCAACATATGCACATGTTATCTTAGCGCATTACCTATTTTATTCCTTGGTATTACGACCAATCGCCGAACCAGCCAAGTTTATATATATATATATATATATATATATATATATATATATATATATATATATATATATATATATATATATATATATATATATATATATATATATATATATATCTATCTAGCTGCCACAGTAATTCACGTATTATAATGATACTATTTTTAAATACAAAGTGCATATTTTGTTGTCATGTAGTAGTGTGATATCTTTATTAGTCCAGTATGAAAGACATTGGCGTAATATTAAGGTGATTGTATTTTGTACAAAACGTGAGTGAATTTTTACAATTTACATATCGCGTATTGTACACCGTAAGCTGCTGCCACCTAGCGAGTAGCACGTAAATACCTTGGCCTTATAGTGCTTATAAAAATACCGTTGTCTATGTCTGCAACTTAAAATTAGTTTAAAAAAGCATTAAGACCACATAGATCAGTGGAAAAGAATCACAGCAAACGTAAATTCCAGCAGTATACAAACTAATCGGCCTCTCTGTTTCATAAAGGGAACTTTATATTAAAATCATAAATTTTATTACCGGGGTATATAAAATATGTATTTTGGTGATTGAGCTGCAGTATAATTAAGTTGATGAAGTTTATATACCCATCGCGTGGACCTGACTGTTCTTAATTGTTGTGACTATAAATGTATAAACACACTAACCTAATTTTATGAATAAAACCGACTCGTTAAGAAACTATATGTTAATTAATGACAACTGGAATGTAAAAGAGCTGTCAGGTAGTTACATAAATTATTATTAAGTTTCGATAAAATAAACTAGTTATATATATATATATATATATATATATATATATATATATATATATATATATATATATATATATATATATATATATATATATATATATATAAATACATATATATATTATTGACCTTAAAATGTTAGAACATTATTGAATGAAAGATACTGCAAAACATGCAGGTTATTTACTAAATAGCCTCAAATATGTTAATTGTGATTCCGACTTATTAATAGTACTAAATGCCTCACGAGGCTGTATTTTGTGCCTAAAAATATATTCCATACATTCCATATACCATTCCACATTCCATACATGTGTTAATTGTATATTTCCGGATTATTATTTCAACAGACTAAAAGTTATTAATTCATCGTACTAAATAAAGTATACGTATTTATTTAACAACTGTGGCAGAAACACAATTTTACTAGTTCTTTGTTTTAATGAAAATATTAGTTTTATAAGATTTGACTGTCAAAGCGACTGTCTTTACAAGTAAATCGATATACTTATTACAGAAAATGTCACTCTACATACCTCGTTATATCTGCTATTACACCCCGCATTGTTGTGAGGTTCCGGGCAATGTAATGTAAAACGGGCATCAAGCGTGTTTCTTTGATATGAAAAAAATATAATGACGATGAAATGCGCATGCGTGATATTGTTCCTCTCAAAACAGCGTGTTGTCGTGTTTTCATATCGAATGAAATATGCGTGTGTGGGACATACTTACGTAATTCCCGTATACAATTCGTATGCCTCGTGCAGTCTCCGCAGGGATGTCTGCCAGTCTATGAGAGGGTTCAGGAGAGTGCCAAGTTCTAGTAAAGGCCCACAGCCCGGCTATGTATAAACACAACAGCTCATATAACCCCACGACCAAAACTCGCCCAAAACTAACCGAGGGAACACCTTTATAAATACACCGGCTGCTGCTTCGGAGAGCTACACTGGCCGGGGCGAAAGTCACTGTCCCTGGTACTGGTAAGTTCATCCAAGCCAGGTAGGACAAGGGGTAGGAGTCAAACGAATTTTAGTAGTCCAAAAGGAGATGGCTCGTCCACAGTTGTGGTTGGCATCCTGCCTACGAGATGGTTTCGCGGAAGTAAAAAATACTCTCAGTAGCAGTAGCGAAGTTTGTAGTATTAGCTAGATGAAAACATGATGACTTCGTATACATGTTCGTCATAGTCTTGGACCACGCTCTAAGAACTGCGATTGAAGAGAGAGAATGACTAACTGTCACACGACGCCGAAGCACCAGACATCTCGCCCGCCGTATATCTTTCATCACATTGACGACATCGCTTTGTTCGTTGACACGACACAAGAAGAAGACCTTTCATTCCATTACGTGAAAAGTGTTTCCAAATATACTGGACATACATATCAACCCGTCTGCTAAATATGATATCCACACGTTAAATTGGAATCAAATTGAGAAAGTAGAGGATTATATAAGTATCTTGGGTCCTACACAAACTCGCAACACAAACTGAGACCGACAATTACAGTGCAGACACCGAGAGAAGTGGACCATTCCATGAGAAGGTCCACAAGAATCAGGAAGTCTCCAAAGAAGCTGGATCTGTGACTGTAGAAAGACGGTTTTCATTCAACCAGAAATGCTAATCAAAATTGTTTGTACCATGAGTCAGCTGCAATGTTGTTCTGATATGAAGGGGCTGTGCTGTTTAACAGTCTTAGTACTTCTATCCAATACTGTAAAAGTTACAAGGATTTCAGAGTTGAATGTGTAAAGTTCTTTGACAGAAAGCATACCTAAATAGATTGAAACTTAAGAACCATTGTATAAAGAGTAAAACTCCGGGCTGAGGGCTGACTACTCTCCCTTGTCTTATGATTATTGTACTAGTCGATAAATGTTATGTTCAACCAGAGTCTGTAGTGAGTGGCTTTGTGTGTGTATATAAGGACCCCACTGTAAAGAAGTCCAATGTATATTTGAATAATTTGCACTATATTCAGTTTGGCTATCCTGAATAAAGATATATTATTATTTTAATTAAGGACATAGACGCTGGTTTATGCCGTACAAAAAGGCACTACTATTATTGGACGAAATAACGGACGCTGAATCCAGGGACTGCGTTGTCATGTTAGAGTTGTGTCGAACATGTGGAGTAGCACAGCCAGGTTGTTTAAATGTTCTCAAAGCACAGTATTTTGAAGGGATGGGTTGATGTGGGATGGCGCATTTATGCATGCTCCCTGTGGAACGGCGGTTATATATAGCGACCGCTCCCGGACTATGAGAAATGTGGCCATATTTTGTCGAATAAGTGTGTGGAATACACTAGTTTTATGACATGGCTGGCTTGTAGAGTGTGTGTATAATATTATTATCATTTAGCGACTTATCACTTTATATAAACCAGTAGGCCTTAGGCCTAACTTCTTATAGGAGCCAAAATAACGATTGAATATTATAATAAGCATGTTTGGAAATGAAAAAAAAAATACTGAGGCCTTACACCATGTTGAGTTTTTACCATAAGTAAATTCAATTATTGGCGTCCGGAGGAAGGGGGCTATGCCAATGGAGGGCAAAATTGGTCCCTGGAACTGGATTTGGGTTTAATTTAAGTTTTTTTATAGGGAGTAGACTGTTTATCAGGTGTGTTAAATATGTTTGCTAGTACATTTATTAACTAATTACGTACAATGATATCATAAAATTTATTAATTTATAAATTTGTAAATGTACAGATTTTTGGTTGAAATTGATGGCGGATATTATCACAGAAAATGTAAAATGTTGACAACTTTTTTGTAATCCAAATTATCCTTATGTATTAATGTTGAATTTATAATATTTTCTAAAGACAGCTATCGTAATAAATAAAGCACTTACTACTGAACCGTAACTACATCATAACCCATTTAGTGCCCCGCTGTTAGTTTTGGTGCTAGATGTATTATCAGTGCCGCCATCTAGCGAATAAACCCACACGCGTAGAATCTATTGGGTGGTGCTAAACGTGTCACATCAGCCAATCAAATACATCACAGCATTAGCGCGTTGGAATTTGTTACAAGCAGTATGATTGGCTTGCATTTCAAAGCGCACCTTTTGAAAATACCCGAGTCCTGTGAAGAAGGCTGCTATTTGGTTACGATTTTTGAATTAACGATCATGCCAATAGCAAAGATGAAAGGCGACAAGAATCAGAACATCAGTGTATTTGTGCGGTGCCGGTAAGTGTTAATTAACACACATATAGATTTATAAACTATTCAACAAAATGTGCTCGTACATAACACAATGTTCTACATTGTTGACAAAAATTTAATATTTTTGAAGCCAATGAAAGTGTTAAATATTTGCTACAAAAGCCTCACGATCAGACTTCAGTTCCCATTCCTCACACAGACAAAACACGACAGTTATGGAGCGCAAGATATTCTTGTTCTCTCGAACTTCAACAATTTATATGAAGTTATGTGTTGTCAGCTAGCTGTTTGTTGTCTTAAATTGTGTGAACAAATATATCGATTTATACGTGTATATAGATTTTAGGCATAGCCTTATCGGCTTATGAAGTTATGGGTGGGGGAAGGAACTCGTGGGGAGCTGTCACTTATTTTGGTGACATCGTCAGATCCCACACCCGGGGCTCCCATCTTATTTGATGACGATAAATATGTTTCAGGAGAAACAAAATGAAAATACATTTTTATTTGATTTCTCAATTTTCGTGAAGAAGACGTAAATTATACTTCTAAAGCTAAAAGGTGCAATTTTTGGTGGATATTAAATTTTGGTATATCGTAAATTATGTAGGGCTACACTCATCATTTCCCTAAATATATATGTTTTTAGATGCATGGAATACATTAATACTGCATTCAATAGCCTAAAACAGGTCATTTTAATGAAAATGTTATAAAAAAGATAATTGAAACGGTTATATGAAGATTAGACCTTAACCATTCTAAAATGAACATTTATGAACTTTATACATTGAATTGTATCAGTTGATAAACAAATCCAACATAACAATTTCATACAATTGCCAGTGTTTGTGTCCAAGTAGAAAGTTGCTCCACAGACTCTTAGAAAGATTATTATAGTGCTATTGTTTGTGTAGGCCGCTGAATTCGACGGAGAAGAAACAAGGATGCTACAGCGTGGTGAATGTCAACTCCGACAAGAAGGAGGTTGTCGTCAAGGAGCGACACATGCCTGGCAGTGTGTCCAAGACATTCACCTACGACAAAGTTTTTGGCCCCAACTCCAAGCAGATTGAAGTCTACAAGTCGGTGGTTGTTCCCGTGCTGGATGAAGTCCTCATGGGTTACAACTGTACCATTTTTGCGTAAGTTGTGCAGTTAATTGGTACATGGCTTTTTATTAGAAAATTTAATGGTGCACTCAAATTTAACTACAAGTCTTGACCTTTGTTGGCAATTAACAATTTCTTAAATTTAATCACCATGTGTGTATATACTGTTGCCAAGCTGTTAGCATGCTTTTCAGTCGTTGGTTTGATGACCAACGATTTTAGCACCTTCATAAGCAATGGTAACAATAATTGTGGTTACATGGCGGATGTTCCATGAAAACCTCCATCTCCCAGCAGGACAAGCATTGCAGCGCCATAACGGTGAATCCATAGCATAAAATCCCTGTTTTTTTCAGAAAATATCTAGCTAATGTTGTCTCAGTACCATTTTTTATGACATGTTTAACCACACATTTAGAAAGACATGTATAAAGATGGTAATGACATTTGCTCACTGGATAATAATTATTACTAGTTTTATGCTCCAAAAATATCCCCTGAGGCCTGCCAATTTTCTATTTCTGGATTGCTGTGCACATGACACTTAACAGCTTGCAATGACTCTGTCAACGGCACCAAAGCTTCTTCCATCAAATGACTCAAGACACTAAATATATATATATATTTTCCAGCTATGGGCAGACAGGAACAGGGAAGACCTTCACCATGGAGGGAGAACGTGACACAAGCTTAAAGGGGTCGTGGGAAGAAGATCCCATGGCGGGAATCGTTCCCCGAGCCATGCACCAACTCTTCAACCGACTTCAGAAGCAGGTTTGTGGGTGCAACAGGCCACATTCTGTGCTTCTGCATGTTGTATTTTTAAATGTTCATTAAAACACATTTGGATGATCGTTGTGTGATAGATGAATTGATGATAAACAAACTAGACTTTGTACCTGTTTTTAATGAAGCTTCAAGTACAAACTGATACTTGTTTCCTAGTAAGTTTTATACCTTTCTACAGAACACTCACAGTTTGTACAAAGTTATGTTAGCCCCAGAAGTGGCTGTTTGGTGTAAGCAAACCAAAGACAAAAGTGAGCATGTTTTGTAGGAGTGTGAGTTCTCAGTGCGTGTGTCCTACATGGAGATTTACAATGAGGAGATCATTGATCTCCTTGGTGCTGAGACAGCCGATAACCCAAGACTGAGGATCTACGAAGACAGGAAGGTACATGCACTGGTCTGTCGTTATATCTCTAGCCCAGAGATGGGGTTAGAAAATTAGTAATCAATTACAATCACGATTACTTTAGTATGTAATCATGATTACTTTAAAGAATATGGAAATATACCTATATGTGACCTTTGAATTTGAAGGCATTTATCTGAGCTCAGGTCCCCGAGGGTGTAGGCGCTATAGAAGTTTTATTATTAATTGACATAATGAAATAAATAAAAACCCTCATGTTTTTATTATCACCAATTTTATTCGACATGAAATTAAACAATAGCACAATAACTGAATTTTTAGCATTTTAACACATGGCAGCAATACTAAGCAGTCTCTGACAATACTAAGCAGTCTCTGACAATGTAAAAGCCAATCAAATGAAATTCTTGTTGCACTTGATGAACATTAGTGCCTCAAACTTTGAATCTGTCAGACGGCAGCGGTCTGGTCTGAATACTTCCTGCGATACAAAAAGCCTCTACAGGTGCTGAGGTAGCAGGAATTGCCAGGTACTTCTTGGACAGGGTGGTCTTGCTGCCAGTATTTAATTGGGTCTTCCTTCTTAGCAACATACGGTTGGGACAAATATGTTTGGATCTGACTGATGATGTCAGTAGGCTGATAAATTCATGGCTTCAGATAAAACTGCTTAACGAAAAAAGTGCAGGAATAGCAAGCCAATTACCATAGTGTTGGGGTGACAGGCTATGATCTCTACACATTCCCAACACACACAAAGGGGGCAGAATACAACCTAGACAGAATAGAAGGGATTCAGCAGCTAGCCAGTCAGGAGGTAGGAACCATAACCAGTCATTCACACTGTATTAGAGAGTTTTTGCAAGCGCACCGATCTCGGCTCCCTTCCCGATCTCGCGCGCGATCGGTACGGTGAGTAGGAGATCGGGGACCGAGTAGAATTTTGCAACGCGCAAACATAACCCGATCTACACGGATGGCACCATCTATTTCTACCTTAACTTAAAGTTTTATTGTGTTGTCCCACAAATTACTTGTTTACTTAGACCAGGTGCTATTTCTGTTTTGATTTCCAAATAAGATGATCACACCTTGTTTTTTTAAGTGAAAGTAAGTCTGAATAATAAATAAACTATAATATATTTCCTTGTTTATATGTGTAAATTTATATCAAAACATTTACGTTTTATATGAACTGAACGATTAATTAAATTCCGCTACATTTGCAGACTTTCCAATTCCAATTAAATTCCAAATCAATCTGTTTTGATTTTTATCAAATCAATTCTTTTAAGTCACACAATGTTTGGATCAATTCAACTCCAATTAAGATTTGACTAACACCTGATTTTAAATTACACCCCAAAATTTACACACATCTATTATAATTAATAAATACACGTCCTCATAGGTCTACATAACAGACATAACAAGAAAAGTTTGACAATGGGGCATTCTGTCTCAAATCAATCAAAATAAGAGATTATTGTGGCACTCACACTTTTGTATTCTACCAACAGTTTACCAATTAATGTATTGGTCTGTGTAGCCACACATGTCAAATCATAGGGATGTAGCTAGATTAATTTCTGAGTTATGACCATTTCCACTTTCTGCCAAATTTATTTTGTATAAGTAAAAATGTTAGAATTCTGCTTAGACAATGTGTACCAATATATCTACATTTTCAGCAAATTTCAGATACATACCTTAAAAACTTCTCAAGTTAGACGCACCTGATAAATATAATCTAGAACTATGTATTCAGAAGGTTTTTCTTGCATTTGACAGCAATATTTACATAGTTTTCTTACTACAGATGGAACAGGTGTAAACTCACCTATTGTGTTGTAATGTTAAGCGTCAATCAAAAATTATTTTTCAACATTAAGCCATTTGAATAGGGAACCCAAATATGGTGTATTAAACTGGCACTGTACTTGTTTTTCATATACAAATAAATTGGAATTTTATCTCCATGGCCATAGCATTTTGGCAGCTATACATAGGCCACTTTTAACTATCTACCAACAACATAGAAACTTCAAAGTTATCATATATGTAGGTGTGTTACTGATCCATATAAGATTTATTTGTGTTCTAACATGTTTTATTGTTAAACTCATTTGTTGGCACAATCTCACACATAAAACACACACCTTCAATGCCAATGGCAGATTGTATGAGAATTTATATAAGGTAGTAAGTCTGTTACTATCTAGCATCTACAAATGGTGGATAATAACCATGCCAAAATCTCAATTCTTGCATAAATAGTTTTTGTGTTATTTGTATTTTAAGCAGAACAAGAAATATTCATGATATCCAAAGGTATGTAAAATAAAAACACTTGTTTATATGGTTGCATGTCCCAAATTTGTGCGTCACACAATTCCATGGCAACGCGTTTATTATCGTTCTGCAACTAGCGGTTGCTCATTGGAGGTCAGTGTTTATGCTGAACTGGCAGTTGTGGGCATCATATCACAACAAAATATGAATTTATTTATGAAAATAATAGTCGGGTAGTTGCGCTAACCTTTCATATGTGGACAAAACAAAAGGTGCACGAGTCGAAGAAGAAGTTAGGAAACTCGAGTATATATTTTATTAAAAAAACCAATATAGAATGTTAACCATAACTGTTTGTTTCTGCATTGTACATCATTTCAGTACACTTCAGCTGGAATTTTTGGTATAGTTTATACTATAGGACTGATCTACAATGCGATGTCTAAATCTATGTCTACGGTGCCGTCGATGGTTTCGTGTTGTTTTGTTTACCATTGCTTAGCCATATGCATAGACAGTGCGCACTTTAAACTCTTTTATCCGATGCACTGAGCCCATTGACAACTAAAATAGGGCAGCTAATCAGTTAACAACATACTTACGTAGACTTGCTGTAGATTTATTATTTTTATTCAACCATAATTTCAACATGCTATAGGTAGGGAGACCACTAACCGATTGAACCTGCGAGATCGGTGATTTCCCTATCTCATCGACCCGGCCCTTATCGTGTAAACACAAGAAGCGATGACGTAGCACACGTAACGAGATCGGTGCGCTTGCAAAAACTCTGTATTAACAGTTCAAACAGTAGAGGTGGCATCTAACTATAATCGAGCTAGCAGATGTGTTTGTATGTAGTTACATTAACGTTTCCTCCTAGGTGGCTTGCACCTCGGGCACCAAACTTTCAGGAATTAATCTACGACCCCACGAATGAAATGTAATGCCTTTATTTTTTTAATACCCTGTATATCAAGGGTTCTTTGTGGTTTTTATGGTAAATCAAATGTTCGCTACGTAAAACGTTAACATCTAACAATTGCAGAAATGTTGGTGCATGGCCGCGTGACAAATACTTCAGTACGTAAACTGTTTGAGAGTACGCAGCACCACCCACGTATCAGGGTTATAAATTAACTTTTCTGGGCAGTGGACCACAGGACCACCAGCTCTGGAAATCTGGTGGTCCGTACCAGATTTAGTGAATTGAAGGTAACTTTGTAACATGAAACTTGGACAACAAAATAATGCACAAATACGTTATATTTTATTGTATTCAAACTTGACATACTGTATAAGCAGCGGTTGAAATTAAGAAATTTAACCCACTCACCAGGGGGACTAGTAGCCTTAATATGTGACTCATCCCCATGAAAAATCACTAGTCCCCATTTTTGGTGGACATCGTCAAAATGTGACCTTTTTATGCAAATTCGTATGTTGACCTGTAATGCTCCTTAAACATAAAATGAACAAATAAATATCAATTTCATAATTGACGATGCAACGTAATTATTTTGTTTAATTAGTACTAAGTCAGATCCCGAGGTTCTGGATGTTGTCAACGGCCGAATGACTCGACTCTCGAGTCCTCCACAATGTCCCCAGGCAGTGTCAGTGAATGAAATCTTCCAGGATTTGGGTAACTGCATCTTCATCCATCTCCGACTCATCAATGTCATGTCCACATCAGGGGTCTCCAGCAAGACTGTCATCAGATCTGACAGATCTGCTGAAGAGGCGGGAAGGGTGAGGATCAGGTCAATGAGTCCCAGTACTTTGAGGCACTGTGTCTCAAATGACAGGTTGACTTCCTCCCACGACAGATTCTTCACTGTGGGATAACTTGTGTAGAGAAGTCTTTTTCCTGAACAAGGAATGTTGGCCACAGCTTCAGGTTGGCGATTGATGACGCTGCAGTGATTCCTTCAGCCCCCTCTTCGAATCTGTCACTGAGACTTTTCAGTAGTCCCTGTACCATTCCACGCCTGGCTTCTCCAAAAGCAGAGGATGGTGCTCCTATTGTCTCTCCAAGAAACTGGTCTTTGCCATTAATCACCTTCAGAGAAGGCCCATCCTTCTTTCCATATTTCTCGATAACTTCTTTGCACGTAGTTATCTCAGAATTGATGTCCGCGATTGTGATTTCCTTCTGCTGGAATGCTGTTGAGACATCACTCAAGGCTGCAGTTACATCTGCGAGGAAGTGGAGGAAGTACACGACATCCTTGGAATGTAGCAGTGCGTAGTAATTCTTTGCACGCTGCTCTGTTGTCCTTCCAGGTACATCGAGGTTCATCACCTGGGATAAATGGGTCACAAGCCCCTTGTATCCCTTCAGCACATTGGAAACTGATCTTGATATGTGGGGAACCCAACGTGTCCCGCCGACTCTACTCGGAATGCGGTGGGTCTCTCCGAGCGAATCAAAAGTTTGTTTGAGGCTGCTCCTGTTCAGGGGGCTGTTCCGATAGGAGTACAAAGAAAGGAACAGTGCATCAACTTTCTTGTACAGCTGTATCCTGCGAGCAGCATCCTTGTAAGCCAGTTCATGTATGTGTGCAGAGCAGTGAACAGCTACAAGTTCTGGTTGGTCTAGCCGTTGTCGCAGTTTTACCACAAATCCATTGTTTTTCCCCAACATGGTGCTTGCGTCGTCAGTTCCAGTTCCCACGAGGGGCCGGCAAAGTAATCTGTGAAGAGAGTTGATATTGCCACTTCTATCACTTGGGCATACCCTTTGGCAATATTTTTCACCCCAACAAAGTGGACATTGACCCTTGGTGACAGTACCGAACATATACCAGTTCGGCCTCGGTGTGGCTGTTGTCAGTTGAACCATCTCAGATGAGGGACACAAACTTTACCTCGGCAACCATCTCTTTGATTTCAACCCTTTGTGCCTGAGCAGTGTGATGGATAAACGTTGCACACTGCTTGTCGTTTCTGTAGGTATTGCCAGTCTGTAACCCTTTCATGTCATCCAAGGTACACATCCACACAAAGTCTGTATATGGTCTTGAGTGTCTGACAATGGCATGTGCGTTCCTGTAAACATGGTCTTAAAAAATGGCTCAAAATTTCCAGTGGCTCACTGGACCACCACAAATGAGTAGTTTGGTGGTCCGAACGTATTTTTGGTAGACTCGGGCCACCGGACCACCGATAATTTTAAACCCTGTGTATTGGCCTGAGGTCGCAGATTCTACAACCAACACAATTATCCATGGGTCTAAATTCACGCGACCTTCAACATTTTGAAAAGATAGTAGAAAGCACGTATTGGCCCAAGGCAGATCGAGGGCCAATACATAATAAAAAAAGATATTCTACCACCAACATAAGTATCCATGAGTCTAAATTCATGCGACCTTCAACATTTTTAACATGCATCACGTGCATGACGCGGTTTCTGGTAATACATTTGACGTTCCCTTAAATAATCTCAAGCGTATTGATGGCATATTGGCCTGAGGCATTTGGTAAATATTGCTATCATGACTGTCACGTATGAACTAGTGAGTTATCCCGTCCTGGGACGGACATTTTTGCTATTGGCTTCTAATTACAAAGGAAGGTGACAGGAGAGGCTTATTTACTGTAGTCCTTCCCAGAGCCTATCACTATGATAACTTTGTTCTACTACAATAAGCAATTGAATTGACCCCATATCTGTTACATGCATGTCAAAAAAATTTACAGGCTAATAACTGTTTAAAATATAGTCATTTCTATTTTCTGTCAAATAGATCTGCTTGCATCGTAGTTGGGTGTTGGGACCTAGGTAATGTAAATATGCAACAGAAAATCGTAATCATGGTTACGATTACTTTGGCAATGTAAACGAGTAAGATTACTCAAATAGTTGCCCACGATTACCACGAGTGCAATTACCGAGTACGATTACTCCGTCTCTATTCTCTGTGGCAAGGTGCACCGATTTTGGAGGCATTAATCTGTGTAGACACCTCCCAAAAGCAAACAAGCATCATCCCAGAGGAACCACCCAAATTGATCAGATTTCTTGGTGTGCATCTGCTTTTTGACTAAGATGTAACTTTTCGTCCATCGAGGAAACTAACCAATCGAGGATGCACGTTTCACTTGGCAGTTTGCATCTTAGTTTATGTTTTTGATAAATATCGTCATTGGCACACGTGATTTTCCAGTCTGTCATCCGACACAATATTGTGTGATATCATATTGCACGAATCGGTTGTGAAGACACCTGTTGAGACAATTTTTTTATGTTCGTTTCAGGGTGCCTGTGTTGTTCAGGGCTTAGAGGAAGCCGTTGTGTTGGACAAAAACGAGGTATATAGAATCCTAGAGCAGGGGTCGCTGCGACGACAGACAGCCGGCACACTCATGAACGCCCACTCCAGGTCAGTCATCCACAATGCATCTGTTTATGCTGAGATGTTCTTTGTGTTAGACGGAGAAATGTTTCCTGATCGCTACTTCTACAGCAGACATGGGGTCAATTCCTTTTGTCAATTTCAATTCCAGTCAATTCCAGACAGCCCTGGACAGTTGGGTCATTAATCTGAGTTTTGAACAGATTCACTGTTTACATCAGTTGTGGTATCATTGAAATTTCATCAAATTTACTGTAAACTTTGAGTTTTCAACATCCTAATGACCAACATGTATTCTCCATGGGGAAATAAACCTTGTCCACTGAGAAAGAAAATTAGATGAGGCCTGAATGGTCTGACTTTGGTTTTACTGTCTGTTACAGTAACTTAGTAGTTGTTTTTGATGCAAATGCTTGATTATATTGTTCTTGTTCACAATTTTTCAATAACAGAGTAGACAGTGTATGTGCTATAATGTTGACAGCTTCGTGGCTGTTACCAGATTCAGGGTGACATGCTAATAGCAGACAGGTATGATTTTAATAGTAAATTTGAGGGGTAAAGATTAACAGTATCAAGTCAAAAATTCCGACAAAATCAATTCCAACTGACTTTAAAAAAAATTCCAGAATTGGAATTGAGGGTCAATTCCAGAATGGAGTTGACCCCAAGTTTGTTATACAGTTCTTGTTCAGTTGGTAATTTCGTATAGTTTCAGTATACATTACATGAACATTTTATTAATTGTAGTGGTATGACAAAAAGTTGTGAGTGTATTCAGAGTTTGACGTGATTGGGATTGGAAGGTTGTATTTTTATATTGTGTTTATCTTGTTCTTAGAACAATTCTAAATGCTTTACACTGCGCAAACAGAGATCAGTTTTACAGTACAGTAGCTGCTATTTCATGTCATTCTGCAAGTATCTATAGATAATGTGTGGCCTTGTATAGGACAGGTATCCTCCTAGATGCTCATGGCTTGTACTCCATTGTCAGAGCAACTTTTGTGGTAACATCCAATGTAGCGCCCATATATATATATATATATATATATATATATATATTTGTAGATTGAGACCATTGGCTCTGTGGGTCCACAACAGGGTTTTTCCATTTCTGTGTGGGATCTTTTACTTCCCCTGCCATGAATTACAGGCAGAAAGCAGCAAGTGTCTCTTCTGAAAGATGAGGTTGGTACTCGTCTACATGAGGGTGAGGCTAGGGCATTGTGTAGTTGTGTATGTCTTGTGTTGGTGTCTTTCAGTCGGTCCCACTCAGTCTTCATGGTGACCATCCACACGAAGGAGAACTCAGTCGATGGCGAGGAACTACTCAAGACAGGCAAGCTGAACCTGGTACGCTCTTCTGGTTCATGTTATTTCTCACTATATCATTGTGTTTGTGCGTGTGTGTACATTTTTGAAGTACTCGTACTCATATTTATTTGTAGCGCTAGCAAAATTAAACTTTCCTGAAGTATTTGAATGTTCAACTATTTTTTTAAATACATTGTTATTTTTTATTGATTACACCCCTCTTATCGCCTCTACACGTAGCACACACCCCCCTTCTCCAATAACCATGACTATGATACCCAAAAAAAAAAAGCAACAGGCAGCATCTTTTCCCAGTCAGAAACACCCAGTTAAGCAAACAGTTGTAGGCTACTAGTTCAGGTAATAATCCTTATGTTTAATTAAGCCACCAGGATGTCCATAAAGGGCCATTCATCAGTTAACCCATCAGCTAGCAATAAAATGCCTTTGATGCAGTCAGGAGACCATGCCACTTGGCACTGGCTGACAGTGCTAACTGCTAAGAACTGCCAGCTAAGTCTTCCTCTGTAGAAGTAATGTGACTCAAGTCAGACTGCCTCCTACATCATTATAATCTGGTGTCAGCAGTCTGGCTAAAAAGTACAAAGGGGATTTTGAGCCTGCTAACCCTCTCAACAACCAGTAGTCTAAAATCAGAACATATAAATTGCAAACTTCTAATATAAACAGATTACAAATTGCAACACTGCCTTTGTGCACCAAAAGAAGACAAACTGAACTGATGTATCAGCAGGTAAATTGATCTCATGTGGTCTTTATTAAAAACAAGGCAAACAAACTTTATTCAAATTGCCACGTATCCTCTTTGATGCAGTTTGGACACATCTTCTCACCTCTACCCCTTCAAACAAAATGTTTTGGGGGTTAATGTTTAGTCACTGGTAGACTAACTACAAAAATATTGGTTTACTGGATATTATTATATCAAAGCATGTGGTTTATGAATGGTTAACTGCAGTTAAGAAGGGACTCTAAGCAAAAACTGATTTTATGAGTCATACCATGTTTGTAAAATGGAGGGGTTTGTAAAGGTAACCGTATGTTCGGGGTTCCCATTTGTTTGTAGGGGTAGGCATTCATTTGTCTTCAATGCAATGTAGTCAGTGAGTTGTCAGGTAACAAATCCTCCTGTTGGTTGCTTTGTTTTACTTGAAGTAAACGTTATTGTTGATGAAATAAAGAGGTTTTTTATAGCTTTCCTCATAAACAAATCTTATCAACTGCCATTGCATATTCACTTGTTGCTGAGTTATATAAATTAGATTAATTAATAATTTTAGTTTAAAATATGTTATTATTTAATATTTATAAAATATGTACTCATGAGAATGTACTCACACTCAGCTTTTAGCAACGGGTCAAATTAGGTTGGGAACAAGGGTTATTTATTGCATACACTAAGGGTACTAATGAATATAAAAGTTATTTTTTTTATTTAGTATGCATTATAAAAATTGCCAGTAGTAACCGCGATCATTTAGGCTGGAACATATATGGATCTCAACTATTTATTTATGACTTCATTACATTGAATGATGTGCAACTGTTCAATGTGCTTCACCTTGCTTCTGTTGCCTGACATGGAAACACAGCATCTCATACAACAAGCACAAAACTGTTAACGGGAGACTCGGGTCGGATTTGACGGATTTTTGACAATAAAATGAATTTCGAGTTGTTGCTATTTCCGTGTATAAATATTATTCAACTTGCCATTCATGTAAGTTGCACTGTCGAAATAAACACTTTTCTGTCATAAAACGTGTCTTTTGTATGATGCCTATCATTGCTAAGTCTTTGTTTATGTCAAATGAACCGAGACTAATGGGACATTAGGTGATTTTCCGCGAGCCATTGCATGCCGGAAAACGCTGCCATTCCAACATGGCGCATATCACGGGAAAGCCCCATTTTCGCTCTGTATGATGGTACAAACAGTTTTAAAATGTGCCCGGAGGTATCCGAGTAATTCCGACTATAAATGACCGCCTCTGAACCATCTCGGTGACAAAGGAATGGGGAATGCCACGACGATTCGCCGGACATCACCACGTGATGTCGGATTCCCTCAAATCAAGCGCTCTAATTGGTTGTAATACTAATTTCCATCCTCTGACGTCAGCTTGAAATACCAGCTACGTTCGATTCGATCGACTTTTTTATCCCATGAGTTTCGTTCATTTATATCGCTTTGTAAAACGACATTATGCCGTTTGGTCGAAAGCGAGTGGGCGGTTACGGTACTGGGAGGCAGCGAAAGTTTGCATCGTTGCAGTTAGCGCGTGATGCGAAGGCATCGAGGGTTGAATTCGCCAATGAACCTGCGGCGACAACTTCGTCTTCTTCGACCATCACCGTCCGTGGTGCCAGCGAGAATGGCACGCAGTGTAAGTTTAATTCTGATATTTCATATGTTCACTTGCGTTTTATCCAAACATCGCCTTTGTGGCATAACTATTACTGTATAAACGATTTGACGCTGATCTAGTTCATGCTGTTGATGTTCGTGGTTGTGTTGACATTCCGGCCCAGGGGCCATCCAGGCACATCAGAAGCAGAGTTGTAACTATGGTTTATTATATTACTACAATTTGCCCTGGTAATTATTGTATACATAGCCTATATACACACACGCGCGCGGGTGTGTGTGTATAATATGGCAATGCCAATAAAATAAATTGCATTCAATGCCATACCCCTGCATACGTAGTAAGGGGGGGGGGGCTTTTGTTGTTGAACATGTCTTGGATACTTTTTGTTCATGAAATACATTTATATTGTGTATTTTTTCCAGGCATCAAGGCGGTCATCAACAGTACCAGCTGATCCGTCTCGGAGACTGTCTGTCACTGAACGGAAGTTTGGTTATGCAGATCTTCTGGAGGAGATAGGTGTCCCGCGATTCCTGGTTGAGGATGAGACAGATGCTGATGGAGATCTTTCAACAGTACTTGTACGCTGTGCCGTGTTGCCATCACTTGTTGCGAACCTGCTATGCACGTTGTGTAGGAAGCATACACTCTCCACCCCAGCTGTCGACCGCACCGCACCCTCGGCATGGCGTGTGGCCTCGAGACTTTCTGCACCAGTTGCGACAAGGTCATCAATGCAACTCTGTCATCAGACTGTATCGATGGGACTCAGGCGACGAATGTCCCATTTGTCGTGGTGAGATCAGCTGTGTCGGCAACGATGGACATGGGTGTCGGGTACTCGGGACTTGTGTGAAATTTATTTTACAATGCCAATGACTCTTAACTTTGCCTTTTGATAGATTATACATTCAGTAATATGTATGCAAAGTTTCAATCATCTAGGTTGCTTTTCAGATGTTGAAATGTATGTGCCAATGTACATAAACTTTGAACACGATTTTCTCAAAAACATGTTTTCCCTCACACCTACTGCCTCCCGTGTCACTTATCTCTGCTATTGTTTGACAGAATTACTTGAAACTTTCTACAGTGTTTCTTGATAGTATGCTCTTGAAAACTATGTAGTAACTTTTTAGAAAACATTATTTATATTTTATATAATGAACCATCAATGTAAAATTTCATGATGAAAAAATACATTCAGATGTAAAAAAATCATGAAAACAAAAGTTTTTTGAAAACTTGGAAAGTCAACTGACTGTTTTCATTGGGATTATGTGGAGTAACTACACACCAAATTTGAGTCCTCTAAATCCAATGGTTACTGATATAAGTCACACGCAACATTCAATCCAAGATGGCTGCATACCGTGGGAAAATATGTATGAAACTTTCTGAAAAAATTTCACAGCATTACTCTTACCTGGACTTGCAATCTATGAAAGTTTCAGCTCTGTAGGTTCAGTGATAATGAAATAAGAAAATAAAACGCGTTTAGACCCAAGCGACGCCTTAAATAGTGGTCTGTGTAGAAACTATAAAATCTCCCATCAAGCAAACAAACAGAACTCATGCGACATGCTCTTTCACACTCGTCCCACAGCACTTCTTTTCTTCTTGATATTAATAAACAATCAGTTCTTGTTTACCCACTAGGTGGACTTGGCAGGCAGTGAATGCATCGGTCGTTCAGGTGCAATTGAAAAACGTGCCAGAGAAGCAGGTAGATATTTTTTCAGCTGTTTCAGTTCCAAGTAGACAACCACGAGTTTATGCATGGTAAAGTGTCATCAAAATCTGTGTTCGATGTAGCCTCAAAGGATTTTATTTCAGTTCACAAAATATTTTATCGAGTCATGTTTAAAAGAAAGTGTCTTTCACTTGGGTAGTTGCATAACAACTGTTTCAATGTTGGGTCGTATGTTTGGGGCACAATAAATATAAAATCTCTTCCAACATAACTATACAGTGGAAGTGGTCACAATTTTTTTTTTTATGTACGGTATTCATGTTGCAACCATCAACTTTGTGCATCAATAGAGAGTCTGATAGTACTCAGAGGTTCTGCTAGCCTATAAAATATTCCGACAACAGATTTTTTTCCAGTATGAAGCAAACATCTACCGGTACCCAGTCTTTCCGTAAACAGAACAATGCTACTAACGCACACAAAACACCTGCAATGATGTCTGCTAACTAAGAGATATCTTCAACATCCAA
Source organism: Lamellibrachia columna (assembly GCA_963662155.1). Lineage (NCBI taxonomy): Eukaryota > Metazoa > Annelida > Polychaeta > Sabellida > Siboglinidae > Lamellibrachia > Lamellibrachia columna. Next base: position 4,829,136 of record OY759264.1, on the reverse strand, counting down.
GAGAAGAATGCTACATGAAAAAACAAAACCTGACTTATCTAGAAATAAGTAGAGATGTGAGTGTTCATAAACTCGACACAGTGCCCGTAGCTGTCTTTGAAAGCAGGTCGAGTTAAAAACTTAGCGTCCCATATACGCTGTACACCAGTCGAAATCACGTTTGCAGTCACAACAATAAATTTGACGATGATCAGTGCTCCTGATTAAGTATCCGACACACAATCAATGCGAATAGCAGCAAAGTCAAGTTTCACAACACATTTCACTGCAGGGACTCATCCAGAGATCCGTCCACCCGTCTTTTGGATGGATAACATTCTTAAAGTGCGGTTTTGGACGGGTAGATATTTATCGTGGACCCGTCCATGTAATTTTTTAGTGCGGGCTAGCCCGTCCATGTCGTTTTACAACATCATGGTAACTGCCGCCGGCGTCTGTGTAATCTGTAGCAAAATCTACGGGTGCTCACTACAACTGTTTACTGCAGCAATTGGTCCCTGGCTTCCCTGCCAGCTGCAAGACCAACGCCTGAATCCAATCACAGCCCAACTTGTTATGGTAATTATCATCTAGCCAGTAGGGGTGGTGAAAGGCAGGAAAACTTAGGGGACAGCCCCAGCACTTGTTGGGTTGACACCGCAATAAACAAATGGCTGCAATCGTTCATGGCGTATAGACTAGCTATAGTGACAGTGCGGGAGACAACTTGGTCTTAGAAGAAATCGTGTTTTCCGGTGCGCATTTTGAATATATCACAAAACATTTTAACATATGTTGCCGCTGGATGCGTTTCCTGAAGAAAAAGGTTTGCCTAGCTGGGTAAGATATATGGATTTGGGTATAAATTATTATTTTATTTATAACAAAGATGCCAACCCTCTCAATTTCGGTGTGAGGCTCTCTATTTCACGGTTCAACTCCCGATTCCCGATATGCCATTTTATGGCATCAAAACCTCCCGACTACAACGCCTTTTCCACATATAATATCCCATTAATTCAAAAAGCATCGCGAAGTAGCTTTATGCCACCACTAATCAAGTGTATTGCTCTAATTAATTATTAGTGCCTGGTCTCAATTCCTAAACTATTTGCATTATGGTCATTGTTAACATTGTAACCACATCAAAGCCAAGGCATCGTCGACCACACGCTGGAAGATGAAATCGTGTTTCTTAGTTGAAAGTCGACACCCCCGCTGCGGCCAGAGGTCTACATTCTTGCTGTCAGCACAAGCCCTCCTCCCACGCAAGGCGCTCCAGAGCTAGCTGGCCTTCATAAAGTTCGCCCAGATTTAGACATGTGACGGAACAGAAACTGAATGCAACACTGTAAATTATTTTTCCCGGTACTTGGTACCGACGTCTTTTATTTTTTCCGGTACTTGATATTATTTTACCAGTCAAAACCAGCATATGCCGGTCTAGCGGAATGTCTGGTACTACTGCAATGTAAAACTAGGTTATGAGCGCATTTTGTGTAGATAGCATTGTTGTTAATTATTGTAGCCATAAATATATATTTAAATACAAAGTGTGCACTTTCTTTAAGCAGACTTTGTACCTTTAAAAAGTATGCACTTTCTTAAACAGCTACATTTTAGTTTAAAAACTTGTTGGTTAAAACACAGGTGGTCAAGATGTTAGCATAGATATAATGTATAATATATAACACAATGTTACAATAAAATCGATCAGACCTTTTACTGTAATGGTCTTGGTCTGTTACGAGGATAAAGAGGATGCTTTTAACTTTGTGATCATGTTGCTTGAATGAATTTAAACTGATACCTGTGTGCATTGTGTAAAGATGTCCTTGTCCGACGCAGGCAACATCAACCAGAGTCTGTTGACCCTGGGGCGAGTAATCACCGCCCTCGTTGACCACGCACCCCATGTCCCATACAGGTACGAGTTGGTTTAAGCTTTGCTACATTCTCCAATCTGTCCTTGGCTATCTAGTTTTCTCTGAAAGATTAATGTAAAAAATTATAATGTAATTAAACAATACCATCAATTTTCTTTGGAAGTTTAAAATATAAAGACATACATAAGAGAAATCACCCATCTTTACTTTTTAATGTGGTTTTTGCTGTTTGCACAAGATAACTGTAAGATTTGAAGTGAAGCAAAAGCCATGGTTTGGGGACTATTCACCTAAAAGATATAATAAAAAACTAACCACGTGCAACTAAAATCAAGAATATCACGCCGGAGGTTTACTCTATTTTATAAGTGGGGGATTCCTGTCATTTCTCCAGGTTGACTGAGGGCTGACATGTTAACCAGCGTGACCAATAAGCGCCTGTGCAGTTCTATGAAATCAGGGTGACTTAGACTAAAGTGACGTATTAAGGGAGGCCTGCATACACAGAACCAATGCAAAGTCTCAAACAAACGTTATTTTGCTACAAAGAGGACTAGTTTAGTAAACAAGGGCCAAAATATGTTACATAAGTTGAGTTTGGGCACAAATAGCATGGCCATATCGTAGTGGTAAGTATAGGAATAGGTATATTCAAATATATTTTCATTTGGTGAGCAAATATTGCCAGAATACCACACTCGCGACGTAGGGTTATCTAACAGTATGGCGCGGCCCATGAAATTAAGATGTTTTCCTAGTAAACCACTGGCGTGATATTCTTAATTGTAGTTGCAAATGGTTATGTTTTAGTTGCTCTTATCTGGGCTAGATCTAATGTTGTAAACTGTTTAGCTAATTTGGTTAAAGCCCCAGGTTTTTGTTTAGCCAAATATAAATTTTGTTAGCCAAATTAACGCTCATGTATTCTGTGTGCTTTCAAACGAAAATGTAGTTAGCCAAATTGTCTCAAATGGGTAGCTTTTGTTTAGCTAATTACGATGCCACGTGGCCTATGGCCACTGGTAGCACTAGCCTAGCTTATAGGTGTATAAGCCAAAACCATGACTTTTGTTTCGCCTTAATTGCTGTTTATATATAAAAATGTAATTGTTGCAACTCATTGTATGCGTGCTGTTCTATTCTGCATGCATACCTGATTTCGGTTTAACTACTTTTCTTTTCCATTCATTTAAACACAAAAGAAAATGTTTAGGCCCTGTATGTTTGTAGTAAGTTTTGACAGTGTCCCTCATTGAGTTTATCATTGCAGAGAGAGTAAGCTGACACGGTTGTTGCAAGACTCACTAGGTGGCCGCACCAAGACATCAATCATCGCCACAATCTCACCAGCTACTGCCAGCATTGAGGTATACCTCTTCCCCAAATATTTCTTACTTGCCAATGACAGCTCTAGAAAAAGTCAATTGAAATGCAGATTTTCACCAGGCGTTTGAAGCAATTTCTCTACTAAAGATCCTTCTCTTTTTTTTGCTTGATTCCACTTTTTATTGAAATGGAAAGTATATCCAACTGTTAAAACAAGATGTCTGATATTCTAACCTAGACATGCCTACTGTCATTGGTGTAATGAGGTGCTTGTAGAATTCCCGTTTTCCCCGACTCCTGAGATGACTGCCTTCAAGATATGAGCGAATGCATTCCGGATGTTTTAATTACTTTGTTCCCCACCCTCCTCCCCCCACCCTCCCTCCTCCCCCCACCCTCCCTCCCTCCTCCCCCCACCCCGTATGTATGTGCTTATATTTGAGATGACTATGTGATGTAACACAGGCCTTGACATTTAGCTTTTGTGGCCAGTGGCCCAGTATCGTCTTTGGCAATTGTGGAGATACTACGCTGGCTACTGTACGCACACGTGGCAGACAAAAATAAATGAATTGCAACATCACTGTGAAACAATAGAGTGTCAATGTAAACGTTTCTGCCTGTGAATCATTAAGAAGCAAAATAACAATATAATAACAAATGTAATGTTTCCCCCAATTGTTGTAAAATTAATTCGTTTGCATCGACAGTGCAAAGTTTGGAGCAAGTGTGACATCTGCTGTTGTGTTCACCGAGGCACTGACCCGCTCCCATTCGCCAATTAATGTTCATGTAAGCTGCATGTTTGCTGTGAGTGGAGCCAAGTGGTTTATTTATTCAAATGATCAGTGTTTCTTTCAAGCACTGATTAAAAACTTCGCCGTAGATTAACTCGTTTTAGTTTTCTTTAAATTGTTTAGCTGACCCAGATTTCTTCCCAATAACGAGCTTTTTAAGATAAATTAACCATTTCTTCACATGTTGTAGTTGAAATACTATATAATATTCCAGATTAATAAAATTTTGAGTTTTTCATTTAAATGGTTATGTTAGCAGATTTTTTTTTTGTAAATGTGAAAAACCACAAAATGTAAAATTATATCATTTTGAGAAAATCCCAGAAGAAATAAATGATATGCATATAAGTATGACAGTGTCACTGATAACTTTTTGGTTAACATAAATTAATTATGTCTGCTACACCAGCGTGAATGAATTAAGCAAAAGTTTATTGACAGCCTGAAGTGGCAGTGTATTTTTGACACAAACCATTCACCAGTCGTAATTCCAAACAGTGTAAAGTTGCCTACATGTAAGACGCGTTCATATTCCAAATTGCAGCGTTGTAATTGTAGTAGTTGACATGTCCCCTTAATTTGTCACCACAGTGGGCCTTGAATCTGTCTATGTAACGTGTTGTTGTCTACGATATCAGGTTACGCCAACCATCTAACAAACATGTACCAGCGCATGTTTATGATCATTTGTTGTCTACGATATCAGGTTACGCCAACCATATAACAAACATGTGCCAGCGCATGTTTATGATCATTTGGATCGGCCTGTTATCTGGTGCGATCACCAGGTCGGAGTCACAGCCCGTTTCCACTATTATAACTTATAGGTTCAAAGGCACAATAAACTGCGTTAGCGCTGACATTTGCTGGTTTAAAGACGTGATTTAGTTAGGTAGATATAATACTGATGTGTACTGGAATCACATCAACCAGACGGTTTAAAGGATGGATTGGCGAAATATGACTTTAGTGCCGGGTGATTATTTGTGATGTTGACGTTCAGCTCAATATGACTTTAGTGCCGGGTGATTATTTGTGATGTTGAAGTTCAGCTCAATATGACTTTAGTGCCGGGTGATTATTTGTGATGTTGACGTTCAGCTCAATATGACTTTAGTGCCGGGTGATTATTTGTGATGTTGACGTTCAGCTCAATATGACTTTAGTGCCGGGTGATTATTTGTGATGTTGACGTTCAGCTCAATATTTCCTACCATGTTATGAGGAAAAAAATCAACTGACACTCTATCCGCCCTAACTATCTTAATAAACTAAAATAATCTCAGCTAGAAAACATTATTTTGCGTGGCTTAAGCGAATTAAACAACAGTTAAAATATGTGCAATAACAGCTATGCAAATCGTGTGGCAGTGCCTTAGCCAGCATGGTTGTGGCATAAACTGAACTGAGCAAAACTGACGTTTGCACTGTCACTTGTGATCTGCATTGGCACTGCTTATTAACTGGTTACATCGCAGTTGCAGCCATAGAATTCTTATGTCACGTCATCGTCAAAGAAAAAGTCCGACCACTTGTCGAATAGAACATAGTACATAGATTTTTCAAATTTGCAGTGGCCCACTGGGCCAGCAAAATATTAAAACTTAGCCTTGTTACCATGTATAATAATGCGTATTATGCACAGAAAATTGCAGTATGAAATATTGGTGATCTTCCAGTGCTCGTTATACTTTCTGACTGCTCTGAAATTGTTCCCTTATCTTTTGCAGGAGACGTTGTGTACACTGGACTACGTGCACCGTGCCAAGAACATCCTGAATCGACCGGAGATCAACCAGAAACTGTCCAAGAAGACATTGCTCAAGGTGTGTTAGGCAGTCACTACTTCTGATGCAACGTGTCATAAATGTGTGACACCAAAACATCTTGTACGGGGTTCAGACGTTTACATTTTGTTCTCTAACGTTCTGAAACGTACATTACCAGAAAATATGGAAACTCTTAAACTAGCCAAAACTACCTGTAGTTACTTAACTTAGCCAAATATACCTGTAGTTACTTAACTTAGCCAAAACTACCTGTAGTTACTGAACTTAACCAAAACTTCCTGCAGTTACTAAACTTGAAAAAGGTTAAGCAGGACAGACACCAATGGAGAAGTTTTGTAAACAACTCCAGATGATGATGATGATGAGATTATTGATTTAGTTGTGTTTTCATTGTATGCACATTATTTACATTTTCTCTGTTGTCGAAGGAATACACAGAAGAGATTGAAAAGCTGCGGAAAGACCTGCAGGCATGCCGCGACAAGAATGGCATTTACATCGCTGAAGAGAATTACACGTAAGCACCAATTTATATGGACAATCTGGTAGTTTGGTGGAGGATGCGATGTAGTAATATATCTTGTACATATTGGAAGTTTTGTAGGAAATGTCCCGCTCCCATTTTGTATTGTGATATTATAGTTTCCAGCCTAATCAAAAACTTTACTAGCACTGTTTAGTTTTGTTTTGAAATTGTGCTGATTTGCTTAGTTTTTAATTTATTTTACTGTACAAACCACCCCCGTGGGCCCACGGACACGCCTACACAATTTGAGCCCCATACATACAAAACTGTGGAGATACAAGGGAACAGACAGACAGACAGTGACAAACTACTTTATTATATAGATGGGGACAGTTTTTTAACTCATGGTTTGTGGCACCCTAACGCTGTGATGGAGTACTGTGTACTGTAGTCACACTTGGTTAAAGGTACAGAGTCTTATAGTTTTTATCGCATACTTATAAAGTATAAATTATATTTGGTCTAACATCTCAACCGCCCAAATGTGTTTTAATGAACCACAGTTTGTTAATATGTTTTGACCATTATCTGTTTAACTTGAATGTCTCAACTCAATTATTATGTTTACATCACAGGCTGAATGTCAACATTGATATTATTATCATGTTTACATCGCAGGCTGAATGGCAACATTGATATTATTATTACTATGTTTACATCGCAGGCTGAATGGCAACATTGGTATTATTATGTTTACATCGCAGGCTGAATGGCCATATTGATATTATTATTATTTTTATATTGCAGGCTGAATGGCAATATTGATATTATTATTATTTTTACATTGCAGGCTGAATGGCAACATTGATATTCATAAACAAATAATGGTCTAATTATGTTTTGGTTTTTTTGTGGCTCATTAAGACACATTTCAGTGGTCAAGATGCTAGAACAGATGTATTTTATATTGTATCTGTACGATAATGTTGGGGTGTCGCCCGACCAATTGGACAACTAATCACTCGTGTGAATGGGCCTTAAGTTGTCTCCTTGTGCCCTTCTATGCATTCACTCAGTTGTTGGATGTATGTCAATATATTTTAAATGAAGATGTTTATTTCGCAGTGCCCTCCAGGGGACGCTAGCGCAGCAGGCAGACAGCATTCACGAGATGGAGGAACGACTGACTACTCTCAGTCTGGAACTCATCACGGTCAGTCAACGTTACCCTGCAATTATTTTTATATTACTCATTCAGTATTCACAATAAATATCATTGTAAATCAAAAACTTTCAAATCAAAAATTTTCTTATGATCGTCTTAAGTTTGATCACCCAAAACCATGTTTTTACAACTCGGAGGTATAGAGCAGTTCTGAGAAGAAAAAAGTTACTGAATTTATCTTAGTTTGCTACAATCCTTACCTGTTTCCTCTGGGATCTTCCCACCAGGTTGGAGAGTTGTTTGGGGAGACGAAGGAAGAATTGAAGGGGAAGTTGGAAGAGCTGGAGGCTACATCGGCACTGCTGGCAGAGACTAAGGAGGCCCTAATGGAGACCAGGCACAAACTGACGCACACACGACGCGACCGCGACGAACAGAGACATCTAGTGGACACGCATGTGAACACTGAGAGGAAGCTGCACGACCAGGCAGTGCAGGCAAGTGTACTATAGCGCGTGTGAACACTGATAGCTTTCAGGGTGGTGCTGGGTTCATCTGTAATTTATAATTAATTACAATTGTGGTGATACTCAAGCATTTTGGACTTGTCAGCCAAAGATTTGAGATATGAAATTTCTGTTAGAGACTTGAGATTAGTGTGTGCCTGTAACTGAGATCTGTGCGAAACTCTGACACTCCCTGACAGCAAGACAGTAGTGTGACTATGAGTGAATCTAACACTTAGCCTCACTTACCTGTATAACATGTAGCACTTTTTATTGGTATGGAAAAAGACTTGAGACTTGACTTGGACTTTCATGATGATGACTTGTGCTCAAAGAAAAACCATTTTCAACAGCTTTTATTTCTGGCATTAACCAACGGCACATGTGTTGTAGCTCTTGCAAACAGCCGAGGTGTCCACCCAAGATGTCTACGGACTTCACGCGAAACTCGACCGCAAAAACACCGTCGAGGAGAAGAACGAGACAGTCCAGGAGGAGTTCCGAAGGAAGTTTGCAGAAAGTGTTGATTCACTGCAGCAACGCCTCGTTGACTTTGGTGAACAACAGCGAAAGAGCAGCACGGCTGTCCAACAGGACCTCGGTAGGTCTAATAGTGATATCTAGTGGACATGGTCAATTTACAGTGTGTGTTCCATTTGTATGGTTCATATATGATATACTGAAAGCTACTGGTCCCTTGCAATAATCTGAATTATAATCATTGCATGACACCATTATGGTATGAATCAGTTACAGTTGTTGTAATACTAATGTCACCCTTGATGTAATTTGTAATTACAGATTCTGACATAATCCACTCATAACTTATGCTTACAATTGTGAAAGAACCCAGCCCTACATAAAGTGTTGTTGTCTGCAGGGGCGATGGTCCAGAGGCGCGAGGGAGAAGTCTCCACTCTCTCCCAGTCACTCAGTCAAGTCACCAAATTAGTGTCCAGTCAGCTGAACAGCCTAGACCAGGAGCAGAGTGAGCAGACGGCCAGTGGCCAGCAGTGGCTGGACTGCCTCGCTGACCACTGTACTCAGGCCAGGGTGGGTGGCTTGTGGCTTCTCCTGTTAGTCCTCCAGTTATCTACACTTCAACCTGTAGTCATTCATTCTGTCTTCCCAAAAATACATTCTCCATACATAGTCTTTTCTGTTATTTATATTTTGTCTCCTCTCTACCCCTCCGCCCTATCCCTTCCTCTCTCCTCCCCCTCTCTCCTCAAATACATTCTCTATACTTAGTTTTTCTCTATTACCCATATTTTCACCTCCTCTCTCCCCCGTCTCTCACTCTCTCCGTGCCTCTCTCTGCCAGTGTTCCTCCCATAGTACCAGCTGGTATGGCCGTTACTTTCCATTATGTTGTTTCCCGTGTTGCCATAATTCATCGTACAACTCTATTGTGCACTTTCCTTAGCTATTGTTTGCCTTATGTATTTATGAACAGTATCTAAAACTTCACGGTGCACTTACTGGCAGGTCAGCTTGTCAGACCATCATTTATCACTGCTGAGTAAACTAACAGTTAATGTTCTTCCGTTCAGGATGATGAGGTGCAACGTCACACAGAGTTTTGTCAACAGACCCTGGAGGGTGTCATAGGAAGCATCCAGAGCCAAGTAGACGGTGTCAAGGCCAGTCTGAGTCAATTCAACGAGCTGTTACGTCAACAGGTAGGAACACATTGAGGTGTTACCAACACATGCCACCAAGTTACTTGTTCAGGTGCAGAATGGTTGCAACATGTAATGTAATTTCTCAAAATGGATTCCATTGGTGGTATTGAATGCTTGCGCAGTCGATGTTTGATACATTTGGAATTGGCCATCATGAGGACATGGGTTAATTAATAATCAGTAGATACAAATACACAAACTTGATCAAGGTTCTTCTGTTACCCAGTATGCAGGTACCCCAATATCCAAATGTAAAACTCATAGTTCGACGCATGATTCTTTATTTTAAACCCACAAATAACTGATCCTACTTTGGTGGCATAGTCGGTAACGCTGTCAGTTTGTTTAAACTCACAACTAACTGATCCTACTTTGATGGTATAGTCGGTAACGCTGTAAAATTTTTTTGGTGAAACATTTCCTTTTCCAGTAGTTCTTTTAATAGTTGTATCATGCTTTAGGCCACCTCAGCTTATGTCCTTAGTCCACTGCACAATTGAACATGACCTGACTGAACTCGAATTGAGACTACTGGCTGTCTCAAACAGTTGTGCAGTATGCAACGCTTCTTCCATAATTTTTCAGTCATAAGCCAATAGGAGAACAAGGATTGATCATTGAAGGTCAATGACAAAAACATAGGTGACTGATCGTGGTTTGCAAAAATAACATAGTTTACACAATCCTATCGTCTGCAGTTGTGAATAGTCATAGCAATGTGGGCGGTCAGTTATAGCCATGTGGGCGGTCAGTCATAGGCCGGTTGTAAGGTTGCCAGTTGTTATGATCGTCGTAGCTGTGATTCAGCTACGACGGTCATGTTCAGTCGTACAGTGTATAGCTGGCTTTAGAGTGTATTGTTTGTCACCAGATGGAGACACAGCAACATGTTCAGTCGTACAGTGTGTAGCTGGCTTTAGAGTGTATTGTTTGTCACCAGATGGAGACACAGCAACATGTTCAGTCGTACAGTGTGTAGCTGGCTTTAGAGTGTATTGTTTGTCACCAGATGGAGACACAGCAACATGTTCAGTCGTACAGTGTGTAGCTGGCTTAAGAGTGTATTGTTTGTCACCAGATGGAGACACAGCAACATGAGAGAGAGGAGTTTGTCGCGGGCCTCTTGGAGAAGTTACACGACCATCAGACACTTGTGTCCAAGTACACAGAACAACAGTCAGAGGCTCTCAGTGAACACGTGGAACGTGTACGGGACATCAGCACCACACAGAACCAACTCAGTCAGGTATGGGTTGTCTCTTATGTTTATTGAGTGTTATCAGCTAGATAACAGTCACCGAGTGTCGCAGCTACAAGTGACTTACCCGGCTGATAACACTCGAGTGACGTCAACAATCAGTGTGTTATTCCAGTTACGTAAGGGCAAATTAACATTTGGACATACTTTTTGACTTCCTACCTTTGTAAACAGGCTGTTCTCCTACTCATGTTCCACCACAATTCACACCTAAATAATTCAATGAATTTCTTTGCTTTGTGCCAAGACAATCACGTGTCTATACCAACATGCATGCTCAATAAATAACCATTCAATCTGTAATCATGTATAATGTCATGTAAGCCTTGCCAGTCTGTTTACCAATTTATGCTACTATTTCTGTTCACCAGGATTTGTCTTTAAATCCTGGTGAATAGGGTGTCTCCTATGGGAGTGCCTTTTTAGCCTTACTGGGAGTCTCCAAGACCCTAATTTGATAATTGTATACTATATGTAGTTATATGTATGCTTTTATATACTGACTTGTTGAGTGATATGTAAATGGGTCAAAATAAAGTTTGTCTGTCTGTCGGTCACTTTCAAAATTATGCAAATGTCAGCTGCATTCTCAGAACGAGTCAGCCGAATGTTTTCCAGGAAGATAATGTTATCCAGAAAGATAATGCAGGGTAAAATCAGGTAATTTTATTACCATGCATTATCCTCCTGGATAACACACAGCTGACTCATTCTGAGAACCCTTATGTGAACGTTGAGTGGATATCAGTACGGCTGATAGTTTTTTTTGTAAAGTGCATTGGGCTTTTAAGAAAACTGTGTTATAAAAGATAAATTATTTGTATTTTTATTGTTTGTGTAGACATTGCTGGAACAGCTGCAGAAGACACTGGAGGAACATCAGACACGTCTCTCACACCATGTACATCAGGTGTGTGGCGCTTATTTACCCTCTCACTCACTCGTGTCAGCCTCTGGGGTCGAACTCTGCTGGCTCCAACCATCTGTCTTCAGACGACTCTGTCCCCCATTGCTGACTGCACCTCTTTTAGACAGTCAATAAATGCGAAGGCTGGTCTGCCTTGACTTGCTCCTCCATGTGCTGTCTGCCTTGAGTTGCTCCTCCATGTGCTGTCTGTCTTGACTTGCTCCTCCATGTGCTGTCTGCCTTGACTTGCTCCTCCATGTGCTCTCTGCCTTGACTTGCTCCTCCATGTGCTGTCTGCCTTGACTTGCTCCTCCATGTGCTGTCTGTCTTGACTTGCTCCTCCATGTGCTGTCTGCCTTGACTTGCTCCTCCATGTGCTGTCTGCCTTGACTTGCTCCTCCATGTGCTGTCTGCCTTGACTTGCTCCTCCATGTGCTGTCTGCCTTGACTTGCTCCTCCATGTGCTGTCTGCCTTGACTTGCTCCTCCATGTGCTGTCTGCCTTGACTTGCTCCTCCATGTGCTGTCTGCCTTGACTTGCTCCTCCATGTGCTGTCTGCCTTGATGCCGTGTCATCATTGCCTCTGCAGCAGGACCCTGCAAATGTCAGCCTCCTCCTGCTCATTCTGCTAGGGGTGACAGTATACAGCACTAGGGGGTGACAGTATACAGCACTAGAGGTGACAGTATACAGCACTAGAGGTGACAGTATACAGCACTAGGGGGTGACAGTATACAGCACTAGGGGGTGACAGTATACAGCACTAGAGGTGACAGTATACAGCACTAGGGGTGACAGTATACAGCACTAGGGGGTGACAGTATACAGCACTAGAGGTGACAGTATACAGCACTAGGGGGTGACAGTATACAGCACTAGAGGTGACAGTATACAGCACTAGAGGTGACAGTATACAGCACTAGGGGTGACAGTATACAGCACTAGGGGGTGACAGTATACAGCACTAGAGGTGACAGTATACAGCACTAGGGGTGACAGTATACAGCACTAGGGGTGACAGTATACAGCACTAGGGGTGACAGTATACAGCACTAGGGAGATAGTTGATTAAAAATGTTGAATCCATAAATGGCTCTACTCTAATCGACAATTGTTGAAGTTGGTCGATAAATAAATAAAATTATCCAATATACAGTGTATTTGAAAAAACATGTTTATTTATGGTATTGTTTTGCGAACTATCAATATTTCAGTGTTATATCGATAGTATTGCACCATCACATTGACTATTGCGATGCATCGATAGTTCGATGTATAGTTACACCCTACATTCTGCTGTAGAGCTCTATGACTATGTTAGTCAAATATTGCTGCCAGTGAATGTTGATAGTTGTTTGCAGCATTCTTGTGTAAGACCATCTAGTGTGTATCTCCTTGAATAGCAGGAATAACATTCTTGTGTAAGACCATCTAGTGTGTATCTCCTTGAATAGCAGGAATAACATTCTTGTGTAAGACCATCTAGTGTGTATCTCCTTGAATAGCAGGAATAACATTCTTGTGTAAGACCATCTAGTGTGTATCGCCTTGAATAGCAGGAATAACATTCTTGTGTAAGACCATCTAGTGTGTATCGCCTTGAATAGCAGGAATAACATTCTTGTGTAAGACCATCTAGTGTGTATCTCCTTGAATAGCAGGAATAACATTCTTGTGTAAGACCATCTAGTGTGTATCGCCTTGAATAGCAGGAATAACATTCTTGTGTAAGACCATCTAGTGTGTATCTCCTTGAATAGCAGGAATAACACGCAGTTCAATAGTTAACTTCAGTTATTGTTTTGGAATTAGATGAAATGATGTAAGAGATCCACTTGTGTGTGTAGGTGGCAGTGGGACTCGAGGAGACCAGGACCAAGAACCAGGCCCAGGGCGTTCAGACAGCGAGGTGGGGACAGTGCCTATTTTACACTGATTTTGCGCATTTGCAGTAGGAAAAAAGTTTATTACGAGAATTTGCCGGACAGTAACTGTTAAATTGGCTGCAATCTCCCCAGGACAAGTAAAATTCTGGCGGTTAATTTCATTGGTTTATGTGACAAAATTCAGTTTCATGTTTGGGTGGATCCACCAGGGATGATAATAAGGTCCATCCTCTAGTATCCACTACGACATGCCAGCTCTAGTATCCTCTACAACATGCTAGCTCTAGTATCTACTACGACAGGGTAGCTCTGGTATCCACTACGACATGGTAGCTCTGGTATCCACTACGACATGCTGGATCGTTTGTATAAATTTATTATTTAGTTTTGGTGAATTCATCGGACAAACTATTAAATTATTTTAATGTCACTCTTTCGTAGTGCTTCGACCGCCTTGGTGAGCTACAGTAACGATGGCAACAAAACGCTGCAGGCAACGTCCAGCGAACACAACGAAGTAGCGCGCCACCATGTCAATAAGGTAGGTGGTGCAGTTTTATAAGTGCCATGATTTGTCTTTTGACATGTTTAAATTGATGGATCGAAGAATTAACTAATTAAATAATTTAGTGATATTCGTTACAAATATGTCTCCACGAAAGAACATTTGAACTTGCTTGTGAGTTTGTAAGATATTTCTGCAAGGGATTGTGTTAATGTTGTTACTGTTGGAGATAATGATACAATTGCAGATATCGATAATGAAACCTGTTCAAAAGTCTGTATAAATGTACTTGACAAGACTCAACTAAGATATTCATAATAAGGTTTTTTGCTTGTCTCATTTCAGACATGGGTTGTGAAAAATCGAAACCTATCTAGTATCCACTGCGATATGCTAGCGTAATTGTGCAAATTTTTTGTTTAGTTTTGGGAAAATAAGCTTTTTCTTTTTTACTGGATCTGATAAAAAAATTGCAGAAGATGGCACCAGGCAACTCTCACTTTCGCCGCTCGAGGCGTCGTAGTACTAGCTATTCACACTACAGATTTGATCGTCAATGAACCTGGTTCGCGATGGTCTCAATGAATTGAGGAGGGAGTTTTAATCCTTGATCTGTTGCTCAGCTGTGGACGCTGTCCATGTTTCAGATGAGCCAGCAGCTGGACGCCCTCACAGACACAGAGAATGACTTGAAGCAACAGTTGGTAGAGTTCTCCGACACCACGCAGCAGGTACGAGTATCTGCATACATAGTGCCTCTTTCCTCAATCTCCCATTAAAGAGAAACAAACATCATGGTTTTGGGCCTATGCACCTAGTTACCCATGCCCCGTTCTGTGTCAACCCATGGTGGAAATTATTGGCAAAGTTCGAGCAGATTTCATGCGTGCAAAACCATTGAATATCAACTACAATGATTGAAACACTTGTAGATTATCTTCCAGTGATGTCAACAGCCACTATACTTGACAAACATGCATACAAATAAGGTATTAAAACAAGCACTATTCTGTAGTTCCATTGGAACTGTGCAGACCTGTCCCATGAATAAATGGTCATCGAGTATCTCACCGCACTACTAAACAAACTTTTCCACCATCCTTGGTGTTTGGCCCAAAACGTTACAGAGTGATTCATTGGGAACTGTTGACTGTTACTATGTTGTATGCTGCAGTGATTCAATGGGAACTGTTGACTGTTACTATGTTGTTTGCTGCAGCGATTCAATGGGAACTGTTGACTGTTACTATGTTGTATGCTGCAGCGATTCAATGGGAACTGTTGACTGTTACTATGTTGTATGCTGCAGTGATTCAATGGGAACTGTTGACTGTTACTATGTTGTTTGCTGCAGCGATTCAATAGGAACTGTTGACTGTTACTATGTTGTATGCTGCAGCTATTCAATGGGAACTGTTGACTGTTACTATGTTGTATGCGGCAGCGATTCAATGGGAACTGTTGACTGTTACTATGTTGTATGCTGCAGCGATTCAATGGGAACTGTTGACTGTTACTATGTTGTATGCTGCAGCGATTCAAGACACACACGTGCCACATCGTTGAGAGGACGGTGGAACACAGGGACGACATCACAGCGTCTCTGGAGACTCATGCTCACAAGACACAGGTTTGTTGAGGTTCTTCGCTGTCATAGTTTCATAGCAGTTTGTCGTGGTCAAACAAATCTGGTCATTCACACTTTATAGTAGCATTGTTACGATTAATCAATTTGTTTGACAATTTATTGGTTTGTTCTTCTGATCACGGATTCGATCACAATCTTGTGTGATCGATCATTTTCAATTATATACATTCTGAATTTCATTCCATAACTTATCTGTCTGAGATCGTCACATGGCAATGAATACAAACAGTCAAAGACGACAGGGAGAGAGACAAAGAAGGGCATAATCAGGTTGCTGAATATTCATCTCAAAGATGCCCGCAAAGTCATTCTAGTTATCTGAACTAATAACATGAGTCACTAATGATGTCAGGCATTTTGTCAAAATATTGACGCAAAAACTTCAAACATGGTGATGTAAAAGTTTGAGACACGGCAAGACATGTGTCAACAAAAGTGACAGAGATCGGAGCCACACGTCGTGTTATATCACCATGACTCATTCGCTGCATAAAGTCAGGTTATTCATGTAAATTTTTCAGAAAAAGTCAATCGGCTTTCCAATGGTATATCGTTTTCTTATGAATGCTTAAATTTATTATGCATGGAAAGCGTAGTAAAATTCCCAAATTTGGCCACCAACTATATCACATTTCATATATTCTCATTAGCTATTTTTGAATCCCGTCATGAATAAATATGAGACAGAAAGAAGAATCTATCAGCTTTCGATTGATACTGTTTGTCCCGTGTCAGAAACTAGTGATGGAAAGGAATATTGTTATACAAAAGTCAGACCTGGCTGCTATGCAAAACCGGATGTGGCCGTTGTGAGGAAATCCGTTTTCATCTGTTGAAAGTGTTAATGTTGCCTCTTGATTCCAGGTGCTGCGTGGTGACTGTGCCGAAGCAATCGCAGAAGTTGACAGGATGCAGACAGCGCAGCACAGTGAGCTGAATGCGTGTGTACGGCAACAACAAGATGCCCTACAGGGGGCAGCACAAAGCCTGTCTAAGTGGTCGAGCGACATGCGTGAAGCGATCCATGGGCAGGACACCAAAGTTGAAGTGTTTGTCACACAGGAACTGCAGAAAGATACACCAACAGGTGACAACATTGTTTCTCATCTTTTCATGGTGAAG
This sequence comes from Lamellibrachia columna, assembly GCA_963662155.1. NCBI lineage: Eukaryota > Metazoa > Annelida > Polychaeta > Sabellida > Siboglinidae > Lamellibrachia > Lamellibrachia columna. The sequence goes on along the minus strand of OY759264.1, from coordinate 4,812,210 downwards.
CTGGCCTCCATGAGACCAGTGCTCACGCGAATGGTCCATCATGTCCTTAGATCTCATGTTTTCATGGTGAAACTGGCCTCCATGAGACCAGTGCTCACGCGAAAGGTCCATAATGTCCTTAGATCTCATGGTAAAGCTGGCCTCTATGAGACCAGTTGCTCAAGCAAATGGTCCATCATATCCTCAAGTCACTAGTATGGAATGTGTCAATGATTTTGTTAATATTGACGGCATCGTAATGATTGACTCGTAATAACAAGGATCTCCTTTTACTTATTTAACTTGTTAACTCATCTTAACCCTTTTTATACCAAATACGCACCCATGCGTAGTTACCACATGTTACCAAATACGCACCCATGCGTAGTTTACAATATTCACCCGTTGTCGTATTCATTTGTTGTGATTTTCCGTTATGCCGGTCACATGATATACCACGTGATAGCCACGAGGTATAGCTAGCTTCCTGTAATGGCGGCAGCCAGTAATAGTTCGTTTATCTTGGCATTTTAATGAAATTTCAACGGATATTCTTCAAGTTTTCAAATGTGCAATTAGTGCGCATTTTATAATGTCCGATGCCGGTGGATCGGGCTGTGAATATAACAGTTTACCGGCATGAAAAGAGGAGTTTATTGGGGATTTAGACAGTAAAATGTGTGACAGTGGATCGACTTTGCCGGGTGTGTGCCAAATTGTGGAAGTTCAGTCGCAGACAAACTATTTGGTGGTGAAAACAACTACGGGAACAATTCCGAAATAGTAAAATGGCTGACACCACGCGATCAGGCCATAAATATACTCTTACTGAATAAAAATGTCGTTTGTTGGCAATCTAGGCATGGAGTTGTGTGAGGACATATCGACTTTGCTATGTGTGAGATCAACTTCTGGAAAATAAGTGCTAGTCATTCTATTTGGTGGTGATGACGACGATGTGAACAACTTCAAATTACAGTTTTTGAACTGATGTGTTTGTATTATAAATGCCACAGTTCCTTTCGTGATTGTCTTAGAGATCTAGTGTTTGGTGCAAGATGTAGCTATTATATCTGTCAAAAACTTTTGCAAATGAACTTGCCATGTATTCACAACAGAAATAGTAAAAAAACTATGTTGAAATTTGGGCAAGTACTTCGCAAAAAAAAAGATTTTGACTATTAATTTCAACGTATCATATTATTGCATAAATCAAGAGTTATGCACATAATAAGCACATATTTGGAAAGTTGAGTTTCTTAGCTTTCATTTCATATACAACACATGTATATAATAACATTATTAGTTGAGAAAATCAAATTTGATAGAATACGTAGAGATTTTTAAAATATGGTCAAAATGTCCTGGTAAAATGGGTACAATTCCAGGGCAGGTGATTGGTATAAAAAGGGTTAATATATCTTTACTTATTTAATTGGTTTAAACTAATTTTTATTTATCTCAATCTCTCTTGACTCATCTTACATATTTTACCTTGCGCCTTTGAGCTATTTCACCAGGATATGCAGCCCGTTATAAATGCCTAATTAATTTAATTATTTGCAGGCACGACCCCCCAGAGACAAGACTTCAGCTACCCCCGTTCCCTGGTGCACACCGACCGCCACTCTCTCATCCTGGCTGACTTCCGCCGGGACTACATCCTCGAAGAGATCGTCAACACACCCATTGCAGACCTGTCCTTCCCTGAAATAGAGGTAGGTGGCGCTAATGTGACTTAAAGGTCACAAAAGTTTGCCATTTTTCAATAAACTGATTGGGCATCTTTACTTATACACTACATATATGAGCATCAATGAACCTGATTCACAGTGGGCTAAATCAACTGAGGAGTGGGTTTTGGTTTTATCACATAAGATATCTGTGCCTGTACGTTGCGATATCTGTGTGCATGTATGTTGTGATATCTGTGTGCATGTACATTGTGATATCTGTGTGCCTGTACGTTGTGATATCTGTGCCTGTACGTCGTGATATCAAGATGCACCTGTGCTTTTTCCACTTCCATAGGAGAACGTCCCATATTTTGTTTTGGGAAAACAGTGCATGGTTGCTAATCAGTGGGGTGCTAAGACACTTGTAGTGAAAAGACAGCGACTGGAGAAAAGAACCAACAAAGAGAATGTACAATGATTTTCACTGGTTAACTGAATGACTGTTTTTCACGGGACATTGCATGAATTTATTAATATTTACAACATATCAGATTGTTAAGAATAACATCCACACAAAACATGTTTCTACAGTCATCTTTCATCTCTTCACATTTTTGTAATTACATGATTTCGCAATGAAATTAAATATGCCCTCTTTATGACAGTTTATTTTAGAGATCGTTTTACGGCAATACAAATATTCACCTTTAAAGCAAATTAAAGGTGAAATATAACATTCTTCATTGCATGATTTATTTATCTATCAAATTCCCGTTGTACACTAGAAATATATTACAGCAATGAAACAAAAAACATAACATTGTGAATTTAGATGTAGGGGAAGGCAGTGTTTGTTGAGCTTTTTTTATTCTTTTTGATGTCTGTCGCAATCATATTCATAAGTCAAAATTGTTTTACTCATATAAACAATGATTATTAGTGGATCATTTTGTACCAAGATAATATATCTAGCATGCATAGATAATTATATATAGTGGATTCAAATAGGGTTGGTAGGCTAGCTCAACTAACACTTGGTGTGGGGTAAGTTGAGCCACAGTGCAGCGTAAGTAGCGTAAATGCTTTATTTGTATAATTTACGTAGGCCTTGTACATAACAACTAACACGTCTCTGACAAGTCTACATGCGTAATTAATAAGTCGATGCACTTAATTAATATAGATGTATAGACTAATCGCAACCAGTGTAACTAACTGCTATTGTGTTGCCTTGTCCGATGTCCCAATTTGATCATAAAAATAAATTTTGAGGTGAAGAACACTTGTCTTTGTTCTTTAGCCACTGCTCAACTAACCCTTCCTTGGGTAGTTTAACTAGCCCCATTTTGACAGTTATTTAGCTTATTTAATTAACTTCTTATTAATGCGCGAAGTGATGTAAATAATCTTCTTCCTGTGCATAGTTAAACCATTTAAGTCTGGTCATATGTATTGATTGTTTACACACCAGCAGACATTAATCACAATCATCAAGTTTCAAAAAACATCAAAAAAACATGTTGTGACCGTTATGACAAATGTCACCTATTATATGTCAATCGTGTTCTAATAACATGTTCAGTCACTGGGTGATACCATGTAACTGTCGCTGCTGTAGTTTCACCAGAAATATGCGTGACTGAAAAAATGCAGAGAATAGGGGCATTTTAATTAGATGAAACCCCCCCCAAAATTGTTCCATATCAGTTAACTAATGAAAATCGTTGTACATTCCCTTAAAAATGCTTATATATCTCGCAGTCAGTGCGATGTACTTACATATCTCGCCGTCAGTGTGATATACTTACCTATCTCGCAGTCAGTGCGATGTACTTACATATCTCGCCGTCAGTGCGATATACTTACATATCTCGCCATCAGTGCGATGTACTTACATATCTCGCCGTCAGACAGACAAAATCAGACAAAATCGTTTATTTATCCATTTGTACATAGTATTACAGTAACTGTAATTCCTATTAATTAATATATTTAGTACAACGTGGATTTGGGAGACTCCTATTAAGACTAAAGAAGTCGCTCTCATAGGAGCCACCTTGGTACGTTTTCATTGAATTTATTGTATATTTCCGCTTGTGTAGATTAACGTTAACACGTACAGCTAGATTAATTATTTATTATTGACCATGCGTGCAAGTGTAGCAGTTAACTTCGGTGCATATGCATACATAGCTTTTTATAATAATTTTTTTAGCATAAGATATATATCCCTGTAAGCTGTGTGTGGTCACCTTATCTTTTAATATGTCTGGAGTATTGTTGATGATATGTGGTAAATTATATTTCAGACACTTTTTTGCAAATTCGTGTTGTGTTCTAAATGTGTGTATTTTGTTGTGTTTACGCGTGAAATGATTATGTATGTGTGTATTCTGGTTTATCGGCCAGCTTTGTAAGTATGCTGGTAATTGTTTGTGTATGAATTTATAATAAAATCGTAGTATCTGTACTTTAAGTAAGTCTTCAACCTTTAGAACAGAGAGGCTTTTAAATAATGGTTCCGTATGTGAGTTATATTTGGTTACAGATATTATTCTAATTGCTTTCTTCTGTAATTTTATTATCCTATTACACTGATAGCCCCAAATCATTAGGCAGTAATTTATGTGGGGTAATATTAATGAATTATACAGTATAATTCTGATACTTTTTGGTAAGACATGCTTCAATTTGTTTATAATTCCGATTGTCCTAGAACACTTATTTGCTATTTTCTCAATGTGTTTATTCCAATTTAAATGTGTGTCTAATATTAAACCTAAGAAGTTGAAATGTTGGACTCTTTCAATGTTTACACCATCTATTGTTAGTGTTGGTACTGTTACCTTTTTGTTTGGCATTTGAAAAATCATATATTTAGTTTTGTTGATATTTAATGTTAATTTATTTAATTTTAACCATTCTGCTATGTTGTGTAGTTCTGTATTTATCATATGTTCAGTATTTGGATTGTTTGTACCATTTGTAAAAGACCCGAGCGTACTTACTAGAGAAGTATCATCGGCATATGTAATGAATTTAAAGACATTACTGGCTTGTGAGAAATCATTAATATATATAATGAATAACAGAGGACCTAGTATTGAGCCTTGTGGGACTCCCGTGTTTATAGGTAAGACATTTGATTTTATGTCATCAATTTTTACAAATTGCTCACGGTTTGTTAAGTAACTCTTTAGTAATTGTAATGCTGATGGTTCCAACCCATAATGTTCTAAATTTTTTAAGAGGATTGTGTGGTCAAGTGTATCAAATGCTTTCGATAAATCAAGAAATATACTGATGGGTAATTGGTTGTTATCCAAGTGTGTAGTGATCCTATCGACTATTTCTAGAGCTGCATATTCAGTTGAATGGTGGGGTCTGAATCCATATTGACTATCAGACAGTAGTTTTGTATTAGTAAAATACATGAGTAATTGGTTATTCATAATTCTTTCCAATACTTTTGAAATAACAGGCAAAAGGGATATTGGTCTATAATTTGTGAATAATGTGGGATCATTTTTCTTAAATATAGGAATAACTTTTGCTACTTTAAGTTTGTCAGGAAATTGTCCTGTGTTCAGCACTTGATTTATTAATAATGTTAAAGGTTTCACTATATCTGGTTCAATAAGTTTTAATAATTTGCTGGATATTCCATCACAACCATAGCTATTTTTATTTGGAAGGTTATTGATTATTTGTGATACGGATTCCTCTTGTATTTCTGTGAATCTGAAACCATTTGTATTCTTGTTTTTGAGAAATTTAGTGATATTATTTGCAGTTGTACATTGTATGTTTTCCGCAAGATTAGGGCCTGTTTCCGTAAAGATATGATTAAATTCATTAGCTATGTCAATCTTATTAGTATATGTCTTGTTATTTTGTTTAAAATATGTTGGAAATTGCGTACTAGATTTGTGTCTTGATATAATTTCATTAATTGCTTTCCATGTATTTGCTGCATTAAATTTGTATTTGTCGAAAAGTTGTACATAGTGTAATCTCTTTGCTTCACGAATGTTCTTCTTAAGTATTACGTTGTATGTTTTTAGATTAGTGCAACTTGTGGTATATTGTGCACAATCAGGATCTAACATCTTCAGTTGTTTGTATAATTTATCTCTATATTTAATTGATCTTAATATACCTTTCGTTATCCAGTTTGATTTTTTATGTCTGTATTTGTGGAATTTGACAACTTTGGTTTGTATGTGTTTATTTTTAGTCGTTTCTATTATTTGATCTATAAGGTTATAATTGGAATTTGTATCAGCATTAGGACTCTTATCCATTTTGCTATAAATGTCTGCTGCATGAATGTCATGTTTAACTTTTAATAAGGCTTCATTAGTTTCCATGTGTATCTTAGTTGTTTTAGGATTTAATTGTTTGTTTTGTGTTGTGTCCATAAAGATAAAATAGGGTTGGTGATCTGAGAATTGTTTTATGAGTATACCTGCTCTGCTCTCTAGAATTGTTTTTGTTAATTTACAGAAAAGATTATCTATTAGTGTACCGTGTTTTTCTGAAAATCTAGTTGGTAGTGTAATTTGGGGATACATACTATGTGATGTAAGAAGATCAAAGAAATCACTGATCAGTTCATCTTCATTTAACTTTAGCAGGTTTATGTTATAATCACCGGCAAAGATTACATTGTGTTGTATTTGGTCTAGGGATGATAGCAGTAGTGAAAATTCTGTTATAAACTGTTTCAGGTTATCAATTAGATTCCTTGGAGGCCTGTAAATATTTCCTATTATTGCTGGTTTGGTCAAACCACCTTCACTTACTTTAATAATAAGCCCTTCCCAAAGTTCATAGTTGTTTAAATTTTGAATCACTTCGTATGTATATTTTGAGTCAACGTATATGATTAGTCCTCCCTTTTTACTGGATGTTTTTCCCTGTGTAATGCAATTGTATCCTTCCAGCTGTATGTGTGAGAAATCATCATTTTTAGATATACAACTCTCTTGTAGGCATATAACACTAAGTTGAATATTTTCAGTTTTTAATTCCTCTACGAATGCCTCTAATTCGCTAAATTTGGCATTAATAGATTGTATATTTGAGCTTATTATGCTGAAGCAATTTTTGTTCTTTTTACACAAAGCATCAAATGCATCCGAATCAAAATATGAGGATAGACGTATGGGTTTTAATTCATTTAATTCATTAGTCTGATTTGTATTATCATCTAAGATATTATTTAAAAAGTTGTTCTGTAAGCCACCCAAATACTGTAGAAATGATTCATCCGATGTCATTTAGTGTTCATAGTTTGCTTATGTGAACTGTGCAGCATGATATGCGTCAGGTGATTTCTTGATACATTATATCTTGTATACCTCATATGCATCATTTAAAAATGTTTCATGTTGATTGTGCGTATGTTTGTATGTGTTGTAGCGTGATAATGTTATGCTCTTGTGGATGTTATTCGAATTTGATGTTATGTATTCTGCACCAACGAAGATGCATACATGAGTAAACATAATAATAAACGTTGTCTGTGTAACAATTGTTGTCAAAGAAAAAAATGAGTATTTCAAAATTAAGTATGAAAAAAAAAACATCATAGACATCGATCGAACTAACTGTTCGGGGAGTATTAAAAATTAAAAGAATAAGGAGAGATCCTGTTCAAGCCAGAATACATTAATAATATAATGTGTTATAACTAATATGCTGCAATCTCTGGCCCGATAATCATTATTTCATATGTCACTTAGAATGTTCAGAGGCACAGTAGTAGCAACTTTGAATGTTCAAGAATGTTTCAGAATAATGTTCGGAGCCGTTTAATATATATTTAAGTCTTTGGTCCACATAATGCCACTACACAAAATGTTGGCAGTTGGCACTAGTGGTGTTACCTGTGGCTTCTGTCCAAGCGATCGGTCTACGAGAAGGTGTAGGTGTTCAGTGTACAGTGAACAAGGAATGTTCAGATCCATTTAATACATGTCCAAGTCTTTTGCAGAGTGGATTTCTTTGATCATTCCGGTGTTTGTCTTTACGAGAACTCTTCCTGTATATGTCCAACAATCGTTGATTTTGTTTTCTTTTTTGAGTGATCTAGCTTTGTATGCTAGTGCTGCCCTCTTCGATGTCAGATCTTCGTTGATATATACTTGTTCGTCTCGATGGTGCTGATTGTGGTTCTTCAGTTTGGTTCGTGACCGATACACGTCGTCTCTTACCGCCTCGCTACGAAAGCGCACTATGATCGTGCGTCTATGGGGGCGATCACGATTGTCAGTCTTCTGGCCGATGCGATGGCTTCTTTCCAGATCGGAAGCGCCTAAGTTATCGATTCCCATCTTCTTAATTGTTGTAATCACTAGATCGTTCGTTACCTCGTTTGTAGTTTCTGGGATGCCGGAGATGCGGAGGTTAGGACGACGCGTGTACTGTTCGCGTCTGTCTGCCTCCACCTCCAAGGTTTCCACCTTCTCCAGTGTGCGTATTTTTGTGGTCAGGGCGGCAGTCACTCTCTCCATGTTCTCGAGTCGTACGTTTAGTTTTTGGGCAACGACATCGGCGATTTGTTCCGCAAAGTTCGCGATAAAGGATTCGTCCCTCAAAATTTCCATAAGTTTGGCCGTGGTAGAGTCGTCGCTCGAAGCACTGTATTTACGCGACTTCGGCCCCATCGTATTGTAGTTGGCTGTTTAGGTGTTTGGAGCTGGACTTTGGCCGCTCAGTCAGTCAGACAATGGGGCGCTAGCCGTTACGCATCAATAGACACTTTCTGGGCGATAATGCGGTTCCGAATCTATTTACAGCACATGGCAGACCCACTAAGATGCCTGATATTTGAAATTCGTGAACATTACATACCTCCTTTTCGCACAAATTGCTTCAACGCATGACACCCCTGCGTTTGTTTAATAAAACGTCATCGAACTAAGTTAGGCATAAACGTGAGTTCTCACATCAACGTCCGTCCCGTAACACGTCAGTGCGATGTACTTACATATCTCGCCGTCAGTGCGATGTACTTATATATCTCGCAGTCAGTGCTATGTACTTACATATCTCGCCGTCAGTGCGATGTACTTACATATCTCGCCGTCAGTGCGATGTACTTACATATCTCGCCGTCAGTGCGATGTGCTTACATATCTCGCCGTCAGTGCGATATACTTACATCTCTCGCCGTCAGTGCGATGTACTTACATATCTCGCCGTCAGTGCGATGTACTTACATATCTCGCCGTCAGTGCGATATACTTACATATCTCGCTGTCAGTGCGATGTACTTACATCTCTCGCCGTCAGTGCGATATACTTACATATCTCGCTGTCAGTGCGATGTACTTACATATCTCGCTGTCAGTGCGATGTACTTACATATCTCGCCGTCAGTGCGCTGTACTTATCTTCTCCCCCATTGTTCAGTGCACCGCCCTGTAAAGTTGTGTGGACTGTTGCAGGTTGACCCAGCAGTAGACTTTGGAGTGGAGACAAGAGGACCAGCCAGCGACATCGTGGATTCCTCAGACATGCTGGCAATAAAGGACCCAAATACGTCGGCTGATTCAGCCATCAGTTCTATCTCAACAGTGTCTTCATCAACGCTCGATGATAAGGTAATTACAGATCTTTTGTTGACAGGAACACAAGACTGCCGTCCAATCAAAGAACCTAGCAAGTCACATTAAACATTTTTTTTATTGTTTTGGACTTTTGGACCTGAACAATGTCTCTGCAGGGTAATTTAAAAAATAGCTGCAAATTTGCTTTTTACTGCTATATGTCAGATCCTAGCAGGTGCAGATTCAAAATACCCAGTAAGTCAATTAAAAACTATTTAAACCCCCATAGAATGATTAATCTTAAAATTTTGTGACGTAATGTAAAGTTGGCAGTTACTAATTTGCCAGTCTGTAGATGGCACCTGAAATATTACTATATTAAAAAAAAATTACTATATTATTTCTATGTTTTTACTTCTGAATTCCTGTATCTCCTGTACACCTTAGACCAGACATGGATGGGCACACAGAGTTAACATCCACGTTTGTACGGCTTGATCAACCAGGAGTGATAACAGTAACTTGTTTCAGGCATCCGAGAATGGCGATGGCAAAGAGAACCGGATAATGGCGCCACCTTCGTCAGCAAGAAAACAGAAGGCACGAGGTCTGCCGAAACCCCGTTCCCGAAACGTGACTCCCGCGACCACGCCAGCCGGGAAACAAACGAATGTGACAATGTCAGGGAAAAGGAAACCAGCCACTCCACGCAGCAAGTCAAACACAAGGCTGCCTCTGAAGATGTCCAACCCTTGAGGCGGGCCAGCCTCTCCAAAAACTCTAGTGTAGTCACATCACTCGATTATGTACAATATATTATTAGATTTACTACATGCATGCACACATACATTGCAAAATCCAATACAGTCCCGTCTTCTTTATCTGCATACGTTGGTTACCAAGTGTTTGGCCGGATTAAGAAAGCATGGGTGTGGATTAATGAAATATCCTATTATCACCCATATACAACTATCGGTAATAACCATAATGTATTGTGAAATTTATAACTGATGTAAAAAAATCACAGGGACCATTAATTGTCCGATTTTGTTTGTTTGAAGTTTTGAGTGATGTAAAACAAACTGGTTGAGTGAATCATATTAAGTGTTATCCGGCCAGTTGGTTCCCAAGATGGTGTGCGGAAATGGAAACATGAAAAAACCTATTAACGAGGCAATGTAGAGTGTATCAAGATAGTTCTCGCATTAAAAGTGGATTACTGAAAAAAAGATAAACGAGACATGACTATATGAAAAAGAAGTATTGATCATACTATACTACCGCTCTACCCTCACTAGTTTCACTTTTTAACCAGCCGTGGTGCTGATTGAATGCATAGCTTCCATGAAGTGCCATGTTTTAACTGATGTGATTTTTTAGCATAGGAATGCTGTATTTCTCTGTATATGTAGTTATTACAACATTTTATTACTCAGTAATCTTGCATTTATAATAGCTCTGCATGTTAATGGTTTTACATCCGTACTTAATTATTAATCTAATTACCTCTACCTAGGAATGTTTTATCGGTTTTTGAACCAGGTTTTTGTGATCAAATGCTGGTAAATGTTTACTAGTATTTAATTTATATCTTTGAAATTCACTGGACTGAAATGAAAAACAACATTGTTTCTTGACCACCTACATGCGTAATCAGTCTGTAGTACTGCTACATTTGCGTTTTGATTTATATGTTTGAATGTAGTTAGATGATTTAGTTCATATTGTGCTGGAGATATTTGTTTGTTCTAAATACAGACAATGTAATACTTTTTCGTCATCATATTTTCCTATAATTTGCTGTGGGAAATAAATAAGTTATGTCATGAAACCTGGACAGTCCACTGTCTGGATTTTTAATGATACCATCCACCCCCTCCTTGCATAAGTACCGTTTTTTATTCCTTACAAACTAGGGCATGGTATTTTTATCTGGAATACCCACTACTATGGATGATTGCCAGTCGCAAAATCTGCCTGAAAATAATCAGTACTCAAATAGGTATAAGTTGATATGTACACATGACTATTATTATGAGTGAATTTTTTATGTTTATACTTCACCACAAACTGAATATTATTAGGGCTTCAAGAAACTTCTGTGAAGTATTCTTTCGCTGTTGCGTTGTCATAGCAACCAATATATGTCACTGGTAGACTTGTCAGGGTTACTGCAGTGTGTTATGGTAGTGTGAAAATTTACTATGCAGGTATATGTCACTTGCCCTGTTTAGAGTGACTTTGACAGACTTATATTTTAAGCTTGGAAGGCAGCCATTGTTTTAGACTGGTGATGGATACATGGTGTCAACATTATCATTGTGTCTGTATTGCTGTATGCAGCAGACGACTATGCTAACTTGTAGGAGATGTAACAATGGATCTGGCAGCCAATAGTTAAGTGTTGTATGTGTATTTCTTGTACATTATTACCTGTAGTAGCAATCACTGAGTGAAATTAAAGAGGGTGCTTGTAGATATTTGAGGGTGGTCTTCATAGTTCTATAAAAACTGATAGATGTTTGTCTATTTACAATAGGGGCATTCCATATCAAGTCAATCAAGAATTTACATCACCGTCTTTAATTTTGATGAAACTTAGTGTGTTTGTTTAGGTTCATGAGTCCATCTTACCAACCAAATTTCAGCTCAATCTGACCTTCCTTTCCAGAGATAGAGGTCATTAAAGTTTGACCCGACCTTGACTACCTCACAACCTTTCAGGTGTTATAACTCCTCTCCTAGGAAACCTACAGATGTGATGTTGGTGTCATTTTAAAGCTCTGATAAATGTCTATTTGTGCGGACAATTAAACAAACAAAAATGTTAAAAACATGTTTTTTGCTTAATATTTGACTTGACCTAGCAAAAATCATGTAACCTCAGATTTTTTTTATATATTGAAGCATACATATTTGGCAATAATAATTTAAAGTTTGATCATGCGCATTTCAATACTTTAGGAGTTATACCATTGTTAATGCAACATCGTGTTTAATTGCGTATAAAGATAGACACTTGTGTCTATCCTTGTATGCTATAAAACACTAAATAATGTTGAAAAAAAAGTTTTAGCTTTGACTTGACCTTGTATAAGTCATGTAACCTCAGATTTTCGTAATTTTTTTATATATTGTAGCACACATACCTGGCAATAATTGTTGACAATTTGAACATGCGCATTCCAATACTTTGACAGCAATTCCCTTTTCAGTGATAGTGTTCAAGACCACAAATTGATAATTGTGTCATGTGCTCTTTCTTCAAGGTATTATGTTCTTCCAGTTGCTGTGGTAGGGTGAGCAGTGGTTAGGATGTCCCCCATGCCTACCAAACTTGTTCAATGTTATCAGGTCGCTCGGGGTAAGTGAATGATCTGGCTGGTCCACGAGGATTGAGAAAGTTAATAGCCACCTCTCTAATCCTGGGACCTGACCTTTCCAAGCCACCATCATACTGAACTGTGATGTAACCCTTTAAACCCGATGGCATGTTCTTCAGCTGTCACGGTTTCTTGTCCGGTTTGTGTACTTGTCGAGAATTGACTCAATTTTACTTTGAACAGTGACACATGACGGAAGCAATGCAACTGCCGGGTCCACGGCACTGTCCACACTTTTGCAAAGCGGCTCTCAAGTACCTCCTTTTCACCCAGCATGTTGTCTCGCAGGTCTAAATAGTATGATGTTTGTACTTTCTTAATGAAATCATATATGTTGGAGATGTTCAGTGGAACTTTGGATGAATTCATCAACTGACTGATGGATGGTTTCTAATCTTGATCTGTCTGTTGTGGTCCACTTTCGGTTTTTCAATTTCATCAAAGCATTGAGCAGCAGTTCATTCGGTTTTTCAATTTCATCAAAGCATTGAGCAGCAGTTCTTGAAAGATCTCAACACATGGACACTGATTGCACTTCTGGAGGAGGCAGTCCAGTGGGGTATCATGTACATGTGATTTAGCATAAAAATCAGGTATATAACATGTTGTTTTGACGTCTTCGCTATCAACAGATCATCATACTATTTATACAAATATTAAGTATACCAACAGATACAGATAATTACCTTATGGGCAGAGAATATGCAAATAACAAAACAGCACATTCTAGGAAGGCAGCCCCCATTTGCATACTGACAGATCATGTGACTCATTCAGTTCTTACCACATGACTAGTTATGTGAGATGATGGTGCATTTAAAATACCATAACTCTTAACGTATTGCAATACGCATGATAAAACTGTCAGTGATTATTGCCAAAAATGTATGCTTCAACATAAAAAATCAACAAAATCTGAGGTTACATGATTTTTGCTAGGTCAGGTCAAAGATTAAAAAACACCATGTTTTTAACATTCTTGTTTGTGTTTTATTGTCTACAAAGATAGACATTTATCAGAGCTTTAAAATGACACCAACATCACATCTGTAGGTTACCTAGGAGAGGACCTGGAAGGTCGTTAGGTAGTCAAGGTCAGGTCAAACTTTGATGACCTCTATCTCTGGAAAGGAAGGTCACATTGACCTGAAATTTGGGTGGGAACATTGACTTATGAACATAAACTAACACACCAAATTTCATCAAAATTGAACTTGGTCATGTAAGTTTCACCCTGTTTTTGACTGATTTGGCATGGAATGCCCCAATAAGCACTTAAGGGTGGTTGCAGTAGTTCTTATAATCCAAAAACACAGCGTTACGTGTTGGTGGTTTTGTCGTCCCACGTTTCGGCAAACAAATGCTTTCTGATTGGCGATGTGCGCGTCACACGCCCCGTATTGCGGGGTGATGGCGGTCTGGACCGATACTATACGTTCTTTTGCGCTTTGAGAACTTATGTAACGACCCGTTAGTAGTTATAGTGCTCATATAACTACTCCCGTTATAACCCTATTAAATAAATTATAATCTACATCCAAGTTTTATGATAAATGACGATGTTTTAACAGATTCGTTTTTCTGATTATTTCTCTCTTGACACTGGCCATTAAATTAATTATTACAATTTTACGTTATGATGTAGTGTAACTTTAATGAAATATTAACCACAAGTAGGCCTATGTGTGGTTTTAATACAGTTACAGAAATTTTATCATTGAATCATTATTAATATTAAAACTAATTAAATTCATTCATAAGTCGAATGTTTGCATAAATATATGTAGACGCCACACACCGGTTAGATCAGTCCACGGCATATGGATGCCGCTTCACGAAGACGCCGTTGTCTCGCGATGGTGCTGGTCCGGGGGACGGGCTGTACAGTTCTCGGTTCGTCGTCTTGTAAAGTATATGCCAGTTTTGTATAACTAGCTTTAATATTACTAAGTTATTAGGAGGTGTTATTCGATGTATTAAGCCTAGATTAGCAACGAAAAAGCAGGTTTCGAAAAGTTTATAGTTAAACCACCCAAGTGGATATGGACAAATCCAAATGGTTCCAAAGATTGATGGTACTGTTTAGCTAAAGATCTTTCAGTCTTCCCTTGGTGGTATACGGGTGCCGCCCTTTAATCCTGACACTTTCTAAATTACTGTGACCTCGGAGGTCAACGTACGTAATTAGGAAACTGAGAGGGAGCCCTATAGGAACCCTGGATTTGGCCCAGCTCCAAGAGTTCAAAAGTTTAACTTGCAAACTGGGCAAGGAAGTGCTGACAGATGCATAGACTTTGGGTAGATGTAATTGTCCAGCGGTTGAGACGGTGGGTGGATTTAACAAGTTGACCAATGGTAAAGTGTATTGGGTCTTTAAGCAATCACAGCGCCTCTGGTGACGGCGTCTGATTTTGGGAAACTGAGAGTATAAATACCCCGGATAAGCTTTTACAAAGGGGCGGGCAAGACTATTTTTAATTTATACTGAGGTGTGTATAGTCATGCCGAATTTTAAGCATCCAAATTTTCAGTAAGGGTGGTCCTGGCGGGCCATGCCTGCTTTAGCATTAGATTTCAAAATTTCCGGTCAGAATTTACTGAATCTTATAGACTTTAATAGTCTATATTCGGTTTAATTAAGTGATGTTTACATTCACTGCTTTTTTATAGCTTAGAGTGATATATATCTTCACTGTTTCTTTTTAATGTCATCGTGAGTGATTATTATAAATGAGTGACAGTTATAAATCTCGATCTGACGAGCACAAAGAAGACGGACAATTAAAACACATTTAACTCTGTGAGAAATACCTCCCGGGCCACTGCGTGCGTCGCTACTGCTACTGGGGGGATTTTTTTTTACTTCTGAGGCACCATCTTATAGACAGCAGGGGTGGATCCAGGGTTTAGAAAAAGGGGGGTCCAAGGTAACGCATGAAGCGCCGAAGGCGCGAAACGAGGCGTGAACTGCCTCGGGGGGGGGGGGTGCGACGTTTGACGGTTTTCTTAGACATTAATCACTTAAAATGGTGTATTTGGGACACCCATAATCTGGTTTTAAGCTAGATAGGGCCTAATGAAATCAACCCAAAAGTCAGATATGCCACATCGTACGAATTTTTGGGAGGAATCTGTCCTTCGGCCGTGTCTCGTTTTAATACGAATTTGCTGTAATGGCTACTAAACCTCAACCCTCCAGCCAAACCAATAAAGATAATACAAATTTAGTAAACACACGTAATGCAGGCATTTTCAGTTAATCTATACATCGGCCTAATTAATCCAAATACAACAATAGAATTTACAGCATCCGTCCACCTGATGCCACTCTAAGGTGCCATAACTAGTCTGATGTGGGCTAACACCCTGTCTCCACAAGGAGCAAACATCATTGTAACCTAACTATACAAATACTACTACACCCTGGACTACATGAACCTTTAGATTACTCTGATGTGGGCTAACACCTGTCTCCACAAGGAGCAAACATCATTGTAACCTAACTATACAAATACTACTACACCCTGGACTACATGAACCTTTAGATTACTCTGATGTGGGCTAACACCTGTCTCCACAAGGAGCAAACATCATTGTAACCTAACTATACAAATACTACTACACCCTGGACTACATGAACCTTTAGATTACTCTGATGTGGGCTAACACCTGTCTCCACAAGGAGCAAACATCATTGTAACCTAACTATACAAATACTACTACACCCTGGACTACATGAACCTTTAGATTACTCTGATGTGGGCTAACACCCTGTCTCCACAAGGAGCAACCATCATTGTAACGTTTCTAGCAGAGCGGAAGAAACTTCAACACTGCCTGTCGCAGCCTCCGGCCACACCTCAGCTGGCCCTCCTCTGTAAGATGACACCCGTCCTCACAAATGTATTTTGGTAAATTTACCCGAGTCTGGGAAAACATGCGGACATTAGCTTGTTGGAGGATACTAGTGGACAATCGTGAATTAAAAGATTTAACCCGGTGATTATACGTGTTCAGCGACACTCCACCATGATTCCCTATGGATGTCCGCTGAACTACTGACAGAAAAACAACCACCTTGGGAGACACGTTGTAACAATCCAACACCCCCAAAAACCTCAGGGCATTGTCCACCACCTCGGCGACAGATGTGTCCACTGGGCCGAGGTCGTTGGACCCGACATCCACAATCAAAAGGTCAGGCTGACGGCCACACGCCAAGATATGTTGCATGTACCCACCGGGGTTGGATAGAATTCGATGGTAGGACAGGCCGCCCTGACCATAGCTGAACAGCTCACACTTGGCTTCCAGGCCGAGGGTCTGCGAGAGCGACTCGTATCGGCGAGTGGACCGACTGGACAGTCGCTTGACAAACGAATGTCCAAACAAACATACCATTGGCTTGTCATCCGCCATCACCCACTCTACACGTACGGTGACAGTGATCTCAGATAGTGGCGACCAACCAAGTCCCGTTTCTGCAGGCAACTACCTCAACAGTGTCCACCTTCTGCAGGCAACTACCTCAACACTGTCCACCTTCTGCAGGCAACTACCTCAACACTGTCCACCTTCTGCAGGCAACTACCTCAACACTGTCCACCTTCTGCAGGCAACTACCTCAACACTGTCCACCTTCTGCAGGCAACTACCTCAACACTGTCCACCTTCTGCAGGCAACTACCTCAACACTGTCCACCTTCTGCAGGCAACTACCTCAACACTGTCCACCTTCTGCAGGCAACTACCTCAACACTGTCCACCTTCTGCAGGCAACTACCTCAACACTGTCCACCTTCTGCAGGCAACTACCTCAACACTGTCCACCTTCTGCAGGCAACTACCTCAACACTGTCCACCTTCTGCAGGCAACTACCTCAACACTGTCCACCTTCTGCAGGCAACTACCTCAACACTGTCCACCTTCTGCAGGCAACTACCTCAACACTGTCCACCTTCTGCAGGCAACTACCTCAACAGTGTCCACCTTCTGCAGGCAACTACCTCAACACTGTCCACCTTCTGCAGGCAACTACCTCAACACTGTCCACCTTCTGCAGGCAACTACCTCAACACTGTCCACCTTCTGCAGGCAACTACCTCAACACTGTCCACCTTCTGCAGGCAACTACCTCAACACTGTCCACCTTCTGCAGGCAACTACCTCAACACTGTCCACCTTCTGCAGGCAACTACCTCAACACTGTCCACCTTCTGCAGGCAACTACCTCAACACTGTCCACCTTCTGCAGGCAACTACCTCAACAGTGTCCACCTTCTGCAGGCAACTACCTCAACACTGTCCACCTTCTGCAGGCAACTACCTCAACACTGTCCACCTTCTGCAGGCAACTACCTCAACACTGTCCACCTTCTGCAGGCAACTACCTCAACACTGTCCACCTTCTGCAGGCAACTACCTCAACACTGTCCACCTTCTGCAGGCAACTACCTCAACACTGTCCACCTTCTGCAGGCAACTACCTCAACACTGTCCACCTTCTGCAGGCAACTACCTCAACACTGTCCACCTTCTGCAGGCAACTACCTCAACACTGTCCACCTTCTGCAGGCAACTACCTCAACACTGTCCACTTAAAAACGGAAACTAGTATCAATACAACGCCAGATGGTAGTAGCAAATACCATGTCCCGCTCATGCAGGCAACTACCTCGGCACCTTATCTGTACCTACAACTGAAGGAAAAAATACAATGTTAAATGGTAGTGGCCTAAGCCATGTCCCGTAACTGGCAGGCAACTACATACGGCCCCAATTTACGGACCAATCGACCGAAGCCATGAGATAGTGGCAAACACCATGTCCCGCATATAGCAGGCAACTATCTACATGCCACAATGTTCACAACAAACTACGTACCATTTCCCACATCCTCGATCCGTATCAATACCCAGGCATGGGCAAATGGGCTGGGTTAGAGTGGTGTCCCTTGTTGGACCGGCTAGACCGACGACACACAGGCCTTGCAGGGAGCGGTTCATCAGCCAGTGCTGGGGCCTCCAAATCACTGTCAGACTCCACTTCTGGTAGGGCGTCCAGCCCAACGATGCTATCGTGTGCACCATTCCGTGGATCCTGCACCAGTAGCTTCCGATTCACCCATCTGGATGGCCCTCCGAGAGCCGGGCGAATCCTGTACAGGTTCTGTTCAGCTTTGGTGCTCACCACCACGTGGCTGAGCTCACTGTAATGATTGCTGAGTCTGTGTCTACTCGTGAAAGCACACTGTTTCAACAACACCCGGTCTCCCACTGAGATGGGGCCTGCGTGGGCCCGACGATCCCATCTCTGCTTGTCAGCATCAGCAGCCCTCATCAGACCCTCCTTCGCAACAGCCTGTGCACGATGAAGCAATTCAGATTGCTCTTGCACATAGCTCTCGTTCCAGTTGTGTTCAGTGTTGCTTATCAGCTGATCCACTGGCAACACTGGTTTCCGCCCAAACATCAGTGTGTATGGCGATATACCGGTGACGCACTGTGGGGTAGTGCTGTAAATCATGACTAAATGAGGCAATGCATCAGGCCATCGCCGACGTTCCGCCACACTGAGTGATTTGATCAAGGAACAGAGGGTGTGGTTGAAACGCTCAGTCTGGCCATTCCCCTGTGGGTGGTACGGGCTGGTGCGGGTCTTGTGCACGCCGTAGAGCCCACATATTTCTCGGATCAGGTCGCTCTCAAAGTTGCGGCCCTGATCTGAGTGCAACTGTACTGGGACACCATAGCTCCCAAACCAATGGTCACGAAGCACTTTAGCCACAACTGGAGCAGTCTGATCTTTGCAAGGAACTGCCCGAGCAAATTTCGTGAACGAATCAGTCATGACTAGGACATCCTCAAATCCATCATGACCGCGATCCAACTACAGAAAGTCCACTGCCAGACGCTCCAGTGGCTTGAAGGCCAGTAGGTGGCGCATGGGTGGAAGGCCAGTAGGTGGCGCATGGGTGGACGGACAACGGGGGTTTGTTCCTTTGTCAGTGTATACCGTGCAGTGTGAACCAAGAGTGTACGCCTTAAACTTCTCAGACACTGCCCACTTGAGTGCCAGCAACTCTAGTTTGAAGCTAGAAAAGTCTGGGTAATTGCGTTCTGCTCCCCTCAGACCACGACTGGCGAAGGCCACTGGCCGCAATTTGCCATCCTCATCCACCTGTGAAAGGCATGCCCCCAGCCCCTTCAGTACCTCCAGTACAAAGTCGTGGCCAAACCGAGGATACGTTAGTATTGGGGCACTGCACAGAGCCTGCTTCAAAAACGCCAATGCATGTGTCGCTTCCTCCGACCATTCCAAGGTCCTCACGGCCCTCCGAGATTTTGCCTCTGCCTTGCCCGTCAACGCATGCAGAGGTGCGGCCAACTTGGCAAAATTTGACACATACCGTCGATAGTAGGATGCCAGGCCCAGAAAGGAACGTAACTCGGCCTGAGTAGTTCGCGTTGGCCAGTCACGGACACGTGCAATCTTGTCCGGGTCGACTGCCACTCCCTCCTTGCTTACAATGTGACCAAGATAAACCACCTGTGTCTGGAACAATTGACACTTTGCCCCATTCAGCTTCAGACCATATTGGTGGAATCGCTGAAAGACCTTCTCTAAT
>OY759264.1:4650698-4791788 GCA_963662155.1 Lamellibrachia columna | reverse complement strand
AGAGAGAGAGAGAGAGACAGAGAGAGAGAGAGAGAGAGAGAGAGAGAGAGAGAGAGAGAGAGAGAGAGAGAGAGAGAGAGAGAGAGAGAGAGAGAGAGAGAGCCGAAAATCCATTAATCAACTAAGGTAACTATCCGGGATCGGGTCCCAGCTATTCAAGATCGACGCTATCACCGGCGTGCTAACGCCAACCAGAAAAGCAAATAAGGATCCGCTCCAACGCCAAGTCGGCAATGGTCACGCATTGTTTTTTTCTTCATGAAACCCCGTAAGATGGCAGCACAAGGATGTCTCCTGTCGGAGTTTCGCAGAGGTAGCAAGGTTAGTCGTGGAGTTCGTTGAAACACAATATTCGTGTTCGAACAGTTTACAAAAGTCTTAGAGTCGACGATGTGACTAGGTCTGTTACTGCAGTGGTTATTAAATATTCCCTGACGAGATATCTCCGTGGGTTTAGTTGTGACTGTACGTCGCCTCGATTCCTGACTCTTCGAGTTACGAAGTCGAAACTGTTGAGCTCCGCGGAAACTAGTAATAGTAGACGTAAGTAGCATGGGAAGGGATTGGCAAACGGAATTACGGAAACCCACAATCCTTTAGTAACTATATAGTAGGTTATATGCAATATAAGGATGGTACAAATGCGTTGTCGTTGTATAGTTCTACCAGACAAAGCGAAACTGTTAGGAAATTCCCGTAAATATTGGATGTAATGTCCCGCCAGGTGTTGCAGTTCCCCGGAAGTGTTGAAAACGGGTTATATTATCGCCTTATCTACAATGTTTCTGTCTACACCAGTCGCTAGTAGATACCGTGGGGAGTAAAGGTGTTTTACTAGCCAGTGTAGGCATAGTGACTTACACAATTTAGAGCAATCTAATCTTACATTTCACCAATAATATGCATACACAGGTTACAGCCACATTACGGGAATCAGCTACTTAGTACTTGTCTTGTCTGGTATGTATATTTATGGGATCAAGTCAGCTTGATGGCACAATCCTGGTATATACCAGAAATGTACAATTCCCACATACTAGCAGATTTTAAATAAAATGTGGAACTACCTGCATAACGAGTTAAAAGTTTTGAGGGAAATCAAACGAAACAGCGTAAATTGGGTGACAGACTAATAGTGACACACTATGGATGATTTCTTGTTACTGTAAAATAACATGTGCATATATCGCATAAAGAAAAAACATAATGTAATTTAATAATGCATATTTTATTAATTTGAGCCATGCTTGTATTTACAATGTAGTCGTTGACATGCAAAAATGTACCAGTAGCAATTGCATGTGTTTGTAATGAACAGAAGAATTATGTGGAAAATCCTAAACGTGGGCGTCCTGGCTAGATCACATGACCAACCAATAAGTGTACAGTTCCCTCCCACAGTTTACAAACAACGGTAAATTAGAGCAATATAGGCACAATCATTGTTGAAGGCTGTTGTGACATCAACACCGTATCTGTCTCGCCATGTCCTCTGTTTTGCTTGTCTCATTTCAAACTAAATTGCTCAAAACCCTAACCTATCTAGTATATAACTACAACATGCTTAACAAGATGTTTCCATAACATATTATTTGATCATATCTGAACAGTAGTAGTAGTAGTGTATATATTATATATATGTGTGTGTGTATATATATATATATATATATATAATATATATGTGTATATATATATAATATATGTGTATATATATATATATAATATATATGTGTGTATATATATATATATAATATGTATATATATATATATACAGTCGCGCCTCGTTATTACACAAATTCAGATATGACGCGGTCGGTTGTGGACCCCGATTTTCTGCTGCCAGGGGAAAATGCCAAATGGGCCTGCTTAAACCTACTTAGAATTGCTTTGACAATTCTCTAGAAACATTAGGCGAACAATGTCAGTGGATGAGTATCAACGTGTTGTTTGTTTTGCGTTGTCGCCGACATCAATCACTGTCTCTGGCTTTGCTTCGAAGGTTTGTAAATTGCAATCGAGATTCACAAATGCGCCTCGCTTAAGAATCAGATAAACAGTTTTAAATGCATTTAGTATGCAATACCAACATAACACTTGGGTGAAATGACATGCTTCCATTACATCGTAAATTTAATCGTTTTCGCGACGCGAAACCAACATGCCAAATTCCTAACCCAAGGCTCTACCGGTGCGCGAAAATACGAATTCGTTATTCGCATATGAAACGATGAATCAATGTTAAGTGGTGCATAATAAATTTATGCTTCGGCCGAGATCGGTTGAAAGACGAAGTGAAACAATTATTAATTCTACCTATTGTTGTTTTCTGCATTTTATCTGATTACATACTACGTTTATCAAATCATATACGTTTTCAGCTGCTCAGATCCAGGTTA
Organism: Lamellibrachia columna; assembly: GCA_963662155.1. Lineage (NCBI taxonomy): Eukaryota > Metazoa > Annelida > Polychaeta > Sabellida > Siboglinidae > Lamellibrachia > Lamellibrachia columna. Next base: position 4,789,392 of record OY759264.1, on the reverse strand, counting down.
TTATTTGACATGCTTCCATTACATCGTAAATTTAATCGTTTTCGCGACGCGAAACCAACATGCCAAATTCCTAACCCAAGGCTCTACCGGTGCGCGAAAATACGAATTCGTTACCCGCATATGAAACGATGAATCAATGTTAAGTGGTGCATAATAAATTTATGTTTCGGCCGAGATCGGTTGAAAGACGAAGTGAAACAATTATTAATTCTACCTATTGTCGTTTTCTGCATTTTATCTGATTACATACTACGTTTATCAAATCATATACGTTTTCAGCTGCTCAGATCCAGGTTATTATTTTCGATTTGTAGGCCTATTGGTCCAGTACATCATCATCGTAGTAGATCTGTTCCATAACGGTATACGTACACGTGGTTTATTCAGTTCAAGAATCAACAGGGTGTGACATTTAAAAATAATACTTGTTGATGCTAGTATAATAAGTTTAATAAATTCCATAAACTGCATATTGGCGTATAAGACATTGCTGCAAGCACACAGGGCTTCGACAGCGTTCATGGACTTGGTGCAGCGGGCGGCGATCGCTGTTGTTTAGTAGCTCCCTGGTGGCAGATATGAGAACACCTAACGAGGCTCGACTATGTATATATATATATATACATAATTATATATATATAACTGTATATATTATAATAAGGCAATTCAAACTTTCACAGTTACCTGATCTAATTAAAGTTGATCCTTTGGATGATTTAAATTAAAGTATGCACTGTTTTTATTAAACCAATGGTGCATATTACTCATATTATTCACGCACTACATATTTAAATATCACTTGTGGACACTGGCTGGCTGCGGAACGGTCGTGGCTGGTCGGACGAGTTAATGAGGTTCCCAGAATCAGTCATTCTTTCTAACACAAAGTCCCATCAGCGTATTCACTGATTCCTTTGAATCAGGCTCTGCATTGGGGGTCGTTTGGAGGAGCTCCTTGGTGTTATTTGTTAGGAGAAGCTCCTTGGTGTTATTTGTTAGGAGAAGCTCTTTGGTGTTATTTGTTAGGAGAAGCTCCTTGGTGTTATTTGTTTGGAGGAGCTCCTTGGTGTTATTTGTTAGGAGAAGCTCCTTGGTGTTATTTGTTAGGAGAAGCTCCTTGGTGTTATTTGTTAGGAGAAGCTCTTTGGTGTTATTTGTTAGGAGAAGCTCCTTGGTGTTATTTGTTTGGAGGAGCTCCTTGGTGTTATTTGTTAGGAGAAGCTCCTTGGTGTTATTTGTTAGGAGAAGCTCTTTGGTGTTATTTGTTAGGAGAAGCTCCTTGGTGTTATTTGTTTGGAGGAGCTCCTTGGTGTTATTTGTTAGGAGAAGCTCCTTGGTGTTATTTGTTAGGAGAAGCTCCTTGGTGTTATTTGTTAGGAGAAGCTCTTTGGTGTTATTTGTTAGGAGAAGCTCCTTGGTGTTATTTGTTTGGAGGAGCTCCTTGGTGTTATTTGTTTGGAGGAGCTCCTTGGTGTTATTTGTTAGGAGAAGCTCCTTGGTGTTATTTGTTTGGAGGAGCTCCTTGGTGTTATTTGTTAGGAGAAGCTCCTTGGTGTTATTTGTTTGGAGGAGCTCCTTGGTGTTATTTGTTTGGAGGAGCTCCTTGGTGTTATTTGTTGTATCAGCCATGATTGCTCTGCAGGCGGAAAGTTGATAGCCTGTGTGTAGGTTGACCAAAAATTAAGCAGCAAATATTAAGACGTGAAGTGGGCCAATGTTTAGATCCATGTTTTGAATAGCTGTTCCACCAGGGTTAGATAGATGGGGGTAGAGCTAGTCCTAGAGCACAAGGGTGAACTGAACCGAATGGAGCACTTACTCGTTACAGTTGTAAAAGCTGATTGGTCAGCATGCTGCAGCAGGAAGCAACCACAACTCTGGAAACACACTTTGCAAAAGATATACTTGGAATTCCTTCCTTTGTCCTTTGACACCTTTTTACTGACTTGTGATTGCAGACATCATTTAATCTGAACAAGACCAATTATTTTGTGCTGCCAGTAATTTTTATGACATAAATATGTCCAATTAATATGAGCATTGAAGGTGCTTTACACCAGTGTTCACTGGTTTACTGAACAACTGTACAGGACGCTGCTACACTGCATTTATTAGCATTTATAAAATCTTGATTGGTTACAAATAATATCCATACAAACTGTGTTACTATCGTGATCTTTTATCTTGTAATATTTTTGAAAATAGACAATTTAGCAATGGAATAAAATATGCCAGTTTTACGACGTACATTGGTACATTGTTTATAAATATAACTTTACTGCAATTAATTATAGATCATAAAATCTTCAGCTTTAAAGATGAAACAACATGTGTCATCGGATGAATAATCAGTCTACCAAATTCACGTTTTATACAATTTCTGAAGATAAATATATACCAGCAATACAGATATATTTACACTGTAAAATGGATGCTAATGCGTATATTTCCTCCAGCATGTATGTATCTAGGCACTGTTACACTTGTGTCAGTCATGTTTACTATATACATGTACAGGTAATATTGATTCATAAAAAAATCAATATTTAGTCCACACAAACCTAATGTGGTGTGCACAGCCGGAACATACCAGTACTTTTACTGGGGTCAGGCAAAACCTATTTCATACATATTTCATGAAGTTTGCATGCTGCTCGTGCATATATTTTTCGACATCAATGTCTATATCACATTATTGTAAAAATGTCTGTAACAATGTTAATGTCCATATATCACATTACCACATAATATACTATCTGTAATATACCGTCTCTAATAGTGTATGAATAGAAGCCTCCCCAGAAGAAAGCCCCATGTAAAAAAAACCTCCATAAATAGAAATTACTACGTTGCCAGTTGATGGAACTGTACTAAATACATATGAACGAGTAATTTTATATGTATTGTTATAAACAATCACTTAAATTGGGATGTGCTGTTACACCCATATCAAAACTGGACCAAGTAGCTTTTTCTGGGGGGAGCATATTTCCTACATTCCACAATTCATCTGTTTGTTTCACACTCGTAACTGAACTCATTACTACAGATTATCTAACAATGTTCATATGACAGTTCCATTTACCACATTACAACATAGAATGAGTGTAACAGTGTTCATACCACATTTCCACATATACTATCTGTAATGATATATGTAAAAATGTTTATCACATAACCACATAATATATGTAAAAAAATCATATCACATTATAACAAGTAGCATACCAAAAAAGACATGTACATAAACCATCTGTAACAGTAACATAGAAAATGTGTAACGATGTTCATATCACAATACCATGTCTAGAATGTCTAACTCAGTGGACACATAACTCAGTTGTTAAAATAACAAGTGCTGACTCTTTATGATAGAACAAATGTTGATCTCCCTATACATACAGCACATACAATATTCTCACCAATACAAGCATAACTGTACATGACAGTCGTTGAGTGCAGATATACACAATGCATAGATCTTGCAGACATGCCACAATGCAGACATCCACAATGCAGACATCCACAATGCATTGCGTTTATCTGTAATGTATAGACCTTTTAACAAACTGTTGATATTGAGATGTAATATGTGATGTGCTGTAGTCTGTATTTATAAAAACTGTTGGGATATACTGTTTATCTGTGACTGTGTGCATTGTCACTGTTGGGATATACTGTGAGTCTGAGACTGTGTGCATTGTCACTGGCAGACCATTAGATTGGAAGGCAAATGGAGGTGAGAGAGGTTACGGGAGAATTGACACTTAAGTTCCCAGACAGTGATTGCCAGTAGAATACTTTACATAACATTTACATGACAGCTTCAGATGTCGACTAAAGATACATTCCTTTCATATTGCATATTAGTGTCTATTTCAGATGAACATTGTCCTCTACTCATTGTAATTTAATTATAACTATTCTAGTAATCTTATTCACGACAGTGAACATAATTTTACCAATAAATTGTATCATTAAAAATATATAAATATTTTACTAAACTATTATAATTAATAAAAGAATTATTTATTAGTACTTATTTATTGTATTGCTATATAATTGTGCTATATATATTTTATAATAATTCTTATTACAAGCAGCATTTTAATATATTTATGTAGCTATTTCTTTACTTAGCAATTCTACACTATTTTATTGTGCTATATTTATTTTAAATAATTCTTATTTCTAGTAAACTAGTAGTGATATTTTAATATGTTTGTTGATTTTGCAGTTCTATCCTATTTTATGTATTTTCTTATGTTGTGAAGTGCCACGAAGAATTTTGGATCTGTCGCTATACCGAATAAAATGTATTGTTATAGTAAGAAGCCACCACTATCAGGAAACTGTTCTGTTCATAGCTAATCCAGAGAGGACAGTCGTGATCTTTACACCTACGCACCATCCTTGCTGTTTTATGTTTGATATTGCTGATCTTTTTCAATTACATTTCTGCTTAGTCAAAATCTTTCAGTTCCAATTCTGGAATTACATTTTTTATTAATCCCAGCCCTGACTACTACATACACTTTTTTATAGCCTGAAACACTTTTTGTAAGTCACTTTGTCCATGAGCCAGTGTATTTTTTCACCCATGACTTTTTCATAGCTCAGAATAGTTTTTAAAGTTTCATGTTGCCACGAGTGACTTTTTTCATCCCAGTCTGATGTCTATTGTCACGGTTGGTTGACCCCAGTGAGCAGTTAGTCTGAAGTTGCTCACGGCTATGAAAGTGAATATTATCTTGTCCCGACATCTGCTCTATGTATGGAATTAGGAAGTTCAATGACCAAAATAAGGAAAAGTAACATGGCTAGACTGGGAATGACCAGTGTAAAATAACCTTTGTCCAGATCACATGGCATTTTCTCAGTTTGCAGGATTGTAAGAAAATGCGACCATCAACAATTCTAAAACCTCATTACATCCACTGGCACTATGTTATCACTGACACTATGTTATCACTGTGCTGAAAAGTTATATCAAACTCACACACAGGGTTGATTAAAATCATTGATTGTTTTATTTAAGCCTTTGATTTAAATAAATAGATCCCACAACCTAATATCCAGGGTTGAGTTTTGGACCTATCCACATTCCAAGACAACTTTTGGATATCCCAAACTGGCAAATAAGTCTCTCCTACCACCTTCCTTTCTGACTAGAAGCCTAGTGATTGCACTGCCAGTGTAGTGTGATTCTAATGACTGGTTGGTTAGCTGTCTTAGTAAAGTATAAAAGTACTTATAATGTTGCTTTGTAATCACATAACAACAGTTATATGTTAAAACCTGAGTATGTTTTTTTAAATACCAGAACACTAAAACTGATTTGCATAAGAAAAGTCGACAAAAACAAAAGAAATTATTATAATTTTTTTTTTAATCAGATAAATAAATTTATTTTACTTTTCTTAAATAAATGATGATTTCTTTTAACCCCGATCACATACCAGCTCTATTTGTGTCACGAAGCACTTGCATTCAGAATTGGCTGTTTCTGTGAAATATCACTGCCACAGGTCCAACATTGCTGGCTGAACACAGTCACTTTCTAGCAAATAAAATAACTGAAATCGGCAAATTTGTTGAGGCTATTTCCGGAGGAAATAAATTTTTCTGGAAGCATAACTATGGTTTGACCCCTGCCGTGGGATACTTCTGGAAGCATAACTGTGGTGTGAGATACTTCTGGAAGCGTAATTGGTCTGCCCCATGTCGTGATATACTTCTGGAAGCATAATTGTGGTCTAACCCCTGCCGCGAGATACTTCTGGAATCGAAATTGTGGTCTGACCCCTTCAGTTAGATATTTGTTGTGTATTTGATTTCAGGAGGATGAAGATAAGAAGAAGAAACTGAGCCGTCAAAGACACATATTGGAGACACCAACCAGCCGAGAGAAAGGAAAGTGAAACAATGTAAGTGCAGTTTTACATTGTCCTCTCAAGAAACTTGTTATAATATAATCATTATCGCTTTCAGGTGGGAAATACCTTTTTTGATGAAATGTCCTGCTTTTTTGTAATAAAAAAGTAAAAACATTCGCAGTAAAATCTATCTGTTGCACACAAGGCTATTCTAGGCAAATTTAATTTCTTTGTTCTCGAGTGATTTCACATTTTCTCTGCAAACAAGAACGCCATATCAAAATAGTCACACGTTAAACAACACATTAAAAATGAAAAAAAATGGACACGCAAAAAGAAACAAAAGCTAGTTTTGGTGTTTCCTGCTTTTTCATGAGAATTTCCCACTTGTCTAGTAACCAATGTAGACACGTGTACTCAGAGTAAAACATTACTACAATTTTCACATATTCTCCCAATGTTAGGGCCTTCGTTGTTTGTCAGTGTAATATTCATATTATATTGATAAATGTTTAGTACTTTTGTAGTGCTCTGTATCTATTAAATAAACAGTGTCAATGAGTTTGAAGAAGAAAGAGGTAATGTTATATATATTTAATAACTAATGGTTTTGTGTAACATCTTCCATTTTGTTTTCTTTAGATTGGTTGACAAATGTAGGGTGGATTATATTAAATCTCAAAACACTCGGTGACTTAGTTTATATGTCGCAGGACAAAAAACTAAAAAGTATCTTTGTTTCTCTCTCTTTTCCCCTGCCCCTCTGTCCCTTCCCTCTCTCTACCTTTCTGTCCCTGCCCCTCTCTCCCCCTCATTCCCACTCTACCACTCCCCTTCCCCCTCTCATCCTCCCTCCCTCCCTCCCTCCCTCTCTTTCAGTTTGTTAAATCAAGCAAACTGAGCCACCTGTGCATAAATGTATTTGTTTAATTATATATTTACAGCAGTGTTTGTTTCAGGGCCGACTCACCAGACATGGAAGCTGAGGTGAGAATGTCTATCAATTCATTTTGAAGAATGAATTACTTAGTGATTTTTTTTATGACACGTGCATCAGTGTATTCCTGTGGAACATCCAGTTTTTATCAACTGGGGGTCTGTGTGGCTGTGAAAACATGAAATGTAAGAGCTAAATTAAGACGTCTGATCAGTGATTTATTTGCCGATTGATCTCCTGGATTTCTAATCAGATGTCTTCTGACCTATTCAAGCATAAGACTGTCTGAACATTTGCCCCAATTCCTGGTATTACCCTGAATTCAGGTAATAACTGGGAGGTTCAGCACACCAAACATGTAGCGTGTATGTGTAGACATTGTGTTCTGTGTAACCAAGATGTGGGGCTTTTCCTTTTTCACCCCATAGAATTGGTTCTACTCGTATGCTGCCAGTTGTAAACTTGTTGTCATTTTGTGACATTTCTACGGCTGGTGCATGAATTAAAATGTTGACAAATAACGCGCAACCTTTCTAGCATTATTGTGAGGCATTAGAAGGATTTAGATGAGTGGGTAATGTTTAAAATAAAATATCAAGCTACCAGGTATTAGTTCCATTTCAAATCTGCGCAATATTTTTAGAAGCAAATCATTTTGTATTTCACTCCTAACATTTGTAAGACATGCACGTTAAGTCTAAGCTGACAACTCTATTTGAGAGTCTATTCATTTGTGAGAGCCTTTTTGCAAACACATTAAACAGATAACTTATGGTCCTATATATAGCAAAACACAAAACGTTCTTACAGATAATGTCCAGTGTAACATATATGTCAAAACATGTCATTGTTTACTTACATAGTTAACTTTTCCCACATTGCCTGAAACAGAACAGATACAGACAAATCCAAAAAGTTTTCAACCAACATATGTATGTTATTTGACTGGTCTTTTTTCTTTAAAATCTATAAAGCTCATCAGTATCGAGTTGCAGAACTTCTTGTCTTGTAACAATGGGGACATGTACGAGCAGATCACATCTTATAACAGTGGGGACATGTACGAACAGATGACATTTTGTAACAATGGGGACATGTACGAACAGATGACATCTTGTAACAATGGGGACATGTACGAGCAGATCACATCTTATAACAGTGGGGACATGTACGAGCAGATCACATTTTGTAACAATGGGGACATGTACGAACAGATGACATCTTGTAACAATGGGGACATGTACGAGCAGATCACATCTTATAACAGTGGGGACATGTACGAACAGATGACATTTTGTAACAATGGGGACATGTACGAACAGATGACATTTTGTAACAATGGGGACATGTACGAACAGATGACATTTTGTAACAATGGGGACATGTACGAACAGATGACATCTTGTAACAATGGGGACATGTACGAGCAGATCACAACTTATAACAGTGGGGACATGTACGAGCAGATCACATCTTATAACAGTGGGGACATGTACGAACAGATGACATTTTGTAACAATGGGGACATGTACGAACAGATCACATCTTGTAACAATAGGGACATGTACAAACAGATCACATCTTCTACATGTACACATTACTTTGGCAAACTTGTTACAACTGATAAACTAATAACAACTGGTAGTATATAGAAAATGTAATACCTGGTAATGTAATAACCAATAATGTAATAATGTTATACCTGGTTATGTAATGACAACAAGTAATGCAATAACCAATAATGTAATAAACAATAATATAATAACCAATAATGTAATAAACAATAATGTAATGATGATGGTGAGGCCAGCAACATCCTCCTCCCCATCATTATTATTACATTATTGGTTATTCAGTTACCTGTTGTTATTATATTATAAGTTGATTATTACATTATATGTTGATTATTACATAATCATCATCAGTTGTTATTACATCATCGTTTGTTATTACATCATTGGTTGTTATTACATTATAACTTGATTATTACATTATCATCATCGGTTATTACATCATTGGTTGCTGTTAGTGTTATATCATCGGTTGTTATTACCTCATCGGTTTTTATTACATCATTGGTTGTTGTTACCTCATCGGTTGTTATTACGTCATTGGTTATTACAGTATCGGTTGTAACACATGCTGAACAAAATCAAATTGAGGAGGGCCCTTTACAGTGACCAGAGCTGTTGTCATTGCAGGAGTTTGACACATCTGCTGCTTTCTTCAATGCGGCGGTCAGTAAAAACAAGAAGGTGACAGGCCGACAGACAGAACCCCCATCTCCAGCCAGACAGCGGACAGCTGACGGTGGCAACACAGAAGACACTGTTAGTGTATATTTCTACTTTGTCAGTAGTAGTAGTAGTAGAAAAATTATGATTTTGACCATGTCACGTTTATAGCGTGATTTTCAATTGGCTGTCGTAATGCCATACACTTACACCTGCTGTTATGTAACTTAAGATAAAATATACAATACAGTAAATTACTATAAACAAATAAAACATGAACATTATAACTGACCAAGGAAGTCACTATTCCTAACAAGACAACATATCAAGTAGATTCATCAGTTACCTCACAACTAGAGAACAAAAAGTTACTACATACAACATGGCATACTAGGCTAGCTAATGTCAACATGGCATACTAGGCTAGCTAATGACAACATGGCATGCTAGGCTAGCTAATGACAACATGGCATGCTAGGCTAGCTAATGACAACATGGCATACTAGGCTAGCTAATGTCAACATGGCATACTAGGCTAGCTAATGACAACATGGCATGCTAGGCTAGCTAATGACAACATGGCATGCTAGGCTAGCTAATGACAACATGGCATGCTAGGCTAGCTAATGACAACATGGCATACTAGGCTAGCTAATGACAACATGGCATACTAGGCTAGCTAATGAAACATAATTACCTTGCACAAAGAATAAAATAATATTGGACTGGGGGATTTTGTCTGGATACCCTTGAAGCCACACCACCATTCATGGGCCATGGAGGGGTTGGGTTCTGGGCCATGGAGGGGTTGGGTTCTGGGCCATGGAGGGGTTGGGTTCTGACCCATTCCTTCATCTGTCTGCACCTTCATCTGTCTGCACAGATTTAGGAAATTTGTTCTCTTCTTTCCCGATCCTGCCCTGGTGGTCGCCAGACCAGTTAAGTTCCTGAAATGACAAGTCTGGAGATTGTTTACATGACACAAAATCGTCCTGTCGAGGGCAGATTTTCACCACTAGCTATGAAATGAAAAAAAACACAAATATTACCTACGTCATCCACTTCATGTGGTGACATGAAAATATTATTAATACATTATTATAATTTTTTAATATTTTTTTTAAAAGCCTAAAACAAAGATTTCCTCTCAGCCCATTGAAGTGGGTATCAATTTACCAAACTTGGGAGTCTCTCGCCACAAAAGGAGACTTTCAGCCCGGGTGGTCACATGACCTGACCTGAGTCATCAATGAGCTTTCTCTGTCCACAGGTGGAAGAGTTGGATCCAGCCGTGCTGCGTAGTCGACAGCTGGCAAGTGAGTTAGACGTGTGTAGGAGTCAGGCTTGTGTTTAACTGTAACTGTAGTTTGTAATTAATTGCCTTTACAATGTAATTGTTACTGATTTTGTTAGAACAACTGGTAATTGTAATTGAACCTTTATGATAATGTAATAATTGTAATTGACCATTGTAATTAAACCCAATGGTGGCAGGAAGAATGCATGAATTCACCTAAAAGGAAGGTGTAATTGTACTCAACTCAATAATTGCCATTGACCCTTCAGCATTTAATTGATTTTTTTAGGCAAAGTAATTGTAAATATTTATTTTTTACATGTTGTAATTGAGGTTTTATGATGCTTCATAATTGTGATTGACCATTGGAAGTCAATTAATCAATCAATATTTCCAACAAACACTTCAAATTCCACAATAATAAAAATAGAATACAACACCATATTTAACATGAGTAATTATTAGTAATAGATCGTTGTAAATGAACCCACACTAGGAATACAAGACTGCCAGTCTTAGTTGTTTACTTAAGGTGTACAATACAGGACTGTGCCAGGCTTAGTTCACTTTTGATGTATGGCACTTGCAAAACAATCTTTTTTCTCTATCTCACATTCCTATTGTTATTCCCAAAGTGGCTGCCTGATAAACAGTCCACTTTAAACAAATAAACGCCTTCATTTGGCCTATTTCAATTCTCAACTTCATTGGAATTGCATTGTTTATTGCATATATGATATTACGAGATGAGTGCTTCGTGTTCTTTAGTCCGTGGCAATGAGATGGCAAACAGCGGGCATTATGACGTCGCTATAGATCTCTTCACTAAGGCTATCAAGCTGGACCCAGCAGAATTCAGGTACGACACGCATCAGTTTTTCTCGACAGGTGTAGTTTCTGCTGCATGCACACATTGTAAAGTGTGCGCACACATTGTAAAGTGTGCGCACAATGAGATTTGTTTATCTTGTGTTCATGAATCATTTTTAATTTGCAGGATTACTGTATTGTATACATAATAGAGAGCACTGTGCAAAACATGCAAGGCATGAATTTGTTGAAATAATTATTTTGAGAATATCAAACGGAATGAAAATGTTATTTTAAGGAAGCTATTCTACTGTGTATTATGATGCACTTTTGGGTTTTTGAGTATTGATCAGTGTGAATTTACTGAATAATTGTTACAGTGACTTATATGTTTAGATTTTCAGCAGTAATTGATATATAACTTAAAAAAACTTATGCTGATGCACTAGAAAAACTACCTTCTGTGCACCTTTGAATTGTTTGTTAAACGTTTTGAACATAATAGTTTGAAAGGAAATAAAGCATATTTTGTGCATTAATTCAATGTTCACGTGAAAAATTTAAGGAAAGGATGTTTTTGTTTTGTAGATTTTTTGGAAACCGATCTTACTGCTACGACAGAACGCGGCAATATGAACTGTAAGTTATTTTGTTCCATGGCTACCTTATGATTATTGTGGCTTACTGCCTTGGCAACAAGTCTGTTCCATGACTACCATATGATTATGGTGGCTTACTGCCTTGGCAACAAGTCCTAGGAATTATACTGTATGAGCTGTTTCTACACGGTGTTTAGAAGTTTCAGTGCAGTCTAGTATTTCATGTTAACCATTTCAGTACGACAGGCCAGTATACCGGCATTGGCTACGTTCACCATTTAAATTGCTTTTACTCATAATTATTCACTAAGTGGAGCCACTTGTTATATACGGTTGTCATGGCAAATGAATTAGCTATACAGTAATAGCAATCGTTTATTATCGCTCAATATAATTTTATGGAGATTGTCGCATTTTTTAATGATGGATTATCAAAATCTGCTGTGGCCGCAATGGCGGACGCCTTTACTTCAACTGATGATTTACCGCCGTATGTTTTGGACGGATTATTTGATAGTTTTAGCAACAAATTTTTGTCGGATGTTGACGATCGAAACAACAATGATGTTGGCAAACTTAGCGACCGAGCCGGAGGCAAAACGGATACTGACAGCGCGAGTATTTTCGATGGCTACTCGGTCATCAGTGATGATGAATGTGACGGTGTAAACACCGAGGATGAGCTGCGCACTGTACTATCAATGTACTATCACTGTACTATCACTGCACTATCACTGTACTATCACTGTACTATCACTGTACTATCAATGCTGGATGATGTGTAGTTTCATTTTTGTTACAAGAAAAAGGTGTCTGTGAATCTCACAACATGCAAAGTTTGATTGGAATCGGTCCAGTAGCAATGAATGTGTTAGCAAATATACAAATGAACACTTCTGTCATATATGTTTAAAATACAGATAAATAACTTGTTTTTCACTTACTCATACTCCATAAAATGTACTTTATATTGTATTTTATATCATAGTACACTCCTCTAGCATGATCAACATGAGTAGTTTACATTAAATATGTACATTGGCATACAACTGTTCAGCAACTGCAAAAACGTTGAAATCGTGGATTGCTGGTTGCCATGACGACAAAATGGCTCATTTTACTCGCTGATTATCGTACTTTCAGAATATATATAATATTCCTATTCATAAAATGCATTTTTGTTGCTGAACTCTTGACTTGAAGTGATGCAGTCGATTTTCTTGCATATTCACTGGGAATGCAGTATTCAGTGGTCACAGCAGATCAGGGCTGTAGGACTGAAAGGGTTAAAAGAAGGTTGAACATTTTAAATATTTGAATAATTTAAAACAAATTTTTTTTGACACCTGATTCATCTTGTGCAACCATATTTTACTATATATTTTGATTTTAAGTAAATTCTCATCAGGTGAAATAAAACACGCCCTACAACTTGGGAAGAACAAAGACAATATGTCAGCCACCTGTAAATAGATCAAAAATAACAAAACACAAAAAAAACCTATGTTTTACATCGTCTTGCATAACAATGGACTGTCTGCATCGGTTTTAGTGATACATTTTCTAACATTTCAGATGCGGTGTGTCCATTTCATATGCTAATTCATAGAACATAAAATAGCAAAGATTAATACCAGTACTCTTCATTCAATGTAAATAAATGTGCTGTTCCTCTAACACATTTACATCTACGCATCTACAAATACTGTCCACACAAGATTAACATGCCACAGTTTTACCATTTACTAATTCAGTTTATTTCATCTATCATAAAATTATTGGTACATTGAAATAAATGTGCACATACACTGTATATATATATATATATATATATATATATATATATATATATATATATATATGTGTGTGTATGTGAACAACTATATAATAATATTATGCTACGTACCCAGTTTGTAAACAGGTGGTTCCGCTATAAGTCTTTCTGGGTTTCTAGTGTTGACCTCAGTTGTAATATAATAAAATATGAATGAAATTACTTATATAGTTACAACTGAATAAAACGTATTATTATTAATTAGCTTAACATGGCAATAGTGATCTAAAGAAGCAGCAATCATAAACAGCCATGTTAAAACTCATAAAGACATGATTGATGGAAGGGAATGTTGTTGAATATTTGACAAGCTTTTGATAAGTTTTTGAATCAAATATGGATAACAAATACAACTTCAAATTCACCTTTATGTAATCTGCAAATAAAGCAACAAATCTCTAAACTGGCTCTACTTCAAATAAGAAATCAAACACATTTTTGTCACCTGCCAATTAATGATGGAAACGTATAAATATGATTGGCATTCTCGGCATTGTAGCTTCTTTTCCTTGTGAATCTCCTGTCTGACTCCCGCATGTTGCAGTGCGTTGAAGGATGGGGAGCGTGCTATTGACCTGTCACCCCAGTGGCCCACAGGGTACTACAGGAAGGGCAGTGCCTTGGCTGGTCTCAAGGTAGGAGTATTCACAAAGTTAGCGTATCACCTGCCTGCTCTACGGTGGTTGTACTTTGTGGCACACTCAGGCACACACTTTCAAACGCCTTCACAGCCTCACACCTCCATGCTTCTCAACACTTATCTCTCCTTATTGACGGACACATTGTCTACTTCTCACACAAAAATCGATGAACAAACCTTCTCTTGTGCAACTCCAAGGGCGTGGAATGAACTGCCCATAACAGTGCGCCAATGTACGAGTGTTGGACAGTTCACGGCGGCTCTCAAGATGCTACTTCAGGGTTGTGAAGAATTTTTTTTTTAATACAAATATTATTTATCATTGGAATTTTGTTTGCCAGCAGAATACAAAAGTTGCTTTCATTAGTTACAATAATTTTTTTTTTGGAAAAACAACTTTTTACATTCAGTTGATTAACCCCAAGAGTGACCAATGATAGATCGTCATTAGCTATCATTGACTATGCTCATGAATAAATATGAATCAGAACGAAGAGTGATTCAGCTTTCCAATAATACCATTTGTGACAGAAACGAAAATTGTTCCTACAGAGTGATACCAAAATCGGCCGGAACGCTTTTCACACTGATCGTGCAGGCCGAATTCAGCCCAGTGGTCACTCCCAGGGTTAAATAAGTAATACGTATTAAATCTTCTCATTACGCAAATAGTGTGTCACGATTTTTAACAATATCGTGTCCTGTTCATAGCAGTATATAAACTGACACAGCTAGTACATAACATGACCTTGTTCTTTGCGCAGCGGTATGTCGATGCGGAGAAGGCTTTCACACAAGTCCTCAAACTGGATCCAAACTGTGAGGACGCCATCCAGGAACTGGTCCGAGTGCGCACCCATCAGTTGAAGGTCAGTGTCTCACTTTTCAGCTCATTTCAGCTTTGGGCAAAGCATCATGGGTATAAACCCTATTTGCAGTTACCCACAAATCTCGATATTGTATCACCTGTCTTACAGGTAGATGGGACAGACATTGAATGTATCAATGATTTTAAGTATTTAGATACCACAATATATAAATTTGCACAACAGAGCAAATAAAATCACTAATAAAATCAGTAAAACAAATGGAATTGTAATAAAAGATATTATCTATAATGTACAATTCTCTCATTATTTTGCTCATAAAGCCTTTTATTAGTTATACATGCCTTATTCAACCTAATAAGCATTCAGTGCACTTGAAACAAAATTGAGCCATGGAAAATGTCAAGGAATCTGTTCTTATAAGCGTGCACCAAATTTGTTTCACTAAACAATAAGGTCCACTGTACGAAGCCAATTGATGTGGTAAAAATTATCACTCATAGTCTATGTTAATTATTACAATATGTGACATTGAACGTCTGGCGATGTATTGGTTCGGTTCCAGGAAATGGGGTTTTCCTGGCAACAGTCAGAACAAGCGATCCGGCAGCACAACAACGTGCAACAGGCTGTCGATTCAATGTTGTCTGGCATGGGTACGTTGTCATGACAACCCGCATTCTGGAAATGTCTAACATTGCACAGATGATCCGCGATCAGTAAAATGCTGTTATATTCTGTCAAACGGACTTATCTGGTTCTGTAACTTAATTTTTGGTTAACGCCTGCAGATGAAAATGGGATTATGCACTTTGTAACTTTTCAAGAATATGTGGAGCTATGGGCCAGTTTTTTAAACATAACAAACATTTGTGTGAAAGTTGTTGTGCATGAATCGTTTCACTCTTATGTGTAGTTATCATCAGAGTTGGGGTCAAATGCAAATACATTGCATTTAAAAGTTTCAAATATAAACACAAATATGCTCTATATTAAAATTTCAACAACATGTGCAAATACACTTCCATGATCAAATACAAATATGCTCTATAACTGTTACGGAATATCTGTAGCAGTGTTGGTAATTCAGCAGATAGAAAGGTAGAGACTGGATTAAAATATACAGCAAATTTTTAGTACATTCTTAATCCAGTCATAATTTAAGTTACAGTGTGTGTGTGTGTGTGTGTGGGTGGGTGTGGGTGGGTGTGGGTGGGTGTGGAGTGTGTGTGAGAAAGACTCAAGAACTGTTATTAGCTTATCTCGCCTGATGGTGTCAAACGCACGACTTGTGTCGATACCTAGTACATGCACTGAGCTTTGTAAATGTAGCATTTTGGCAGCTAGCCAATGATAGCCAAGTTCGATGTCTGCAGTGCTGTGGCAATGTCGAAATCCACTTTGTCCTTGAGAGGACCAATTCAACCTGGTCTGCTGTGCGTGCAAGTGCTACATTCAGCTACTTCCTTAATGCATTTAACAGTATCCTAGAGACTGAAATTGCACTAATGATAGGTGTATGTATTTATTTGTCTTGCAGTGGGCGATGCCTGGATGGAGGACGTATACGTCTCTGACGAAGAGGACGAATTGACGCTGGTGACACCACCACTGCCACAGCCGGTGGGAACGCCGCGACCAATAGGAGCACCACGGACGACACCACCGACGGTGACAGCACCACAACCAGTAGGGACACTACGGACTGCAACAGTGCCACAGGCAGTGGGGACTCCACTGAAGGCGACAGTACCCCAGCCGGTGGGGATGTCTCGACCAGTGGGGGCCCCAGCGGTGGTGAGTTCCCCGGTGCCGACGCCTGTGTGGCCGCGACAGACCCCCGTACCGTACAGCAAGTCATCGCAGCCACAACCACATCCACAGAAACCACCACAAGTCACAGACATCAAGATGGAGTAGGTTCCTTTCTACCTTAATAATCTTACTATAATTGAGCTAGCGTATGTATGTATGTATGTTTGTATGTATACATGCATGTGTGTATGTTTGTTTGTATGTATGTTTGTATGTATGCATGTTTGTATGTTTGTTTGTTTGTATGTATGTTTATATGTATGTATGTATTTATTTATGCATGCATGTATGTTTGTATGTATGTATGTATGTATGTATGTATGTATGTATATATGTATGTATGTATGTATGTATGTATCTGTATGTATGTTATGCTGTTCCTAGATGCTTTGCCTCTGCAGTTTCAGGGGTCAATCAACGACCCCAGAAAGGATCTATAGCACTTTTATTGTTTCAGAATTCACCCCACTATTACCTTACCCTTTGTTGAATTACCCTTCATAGATTGTTTGCAATGATATGTGTGTTTTCAACGATTGTTCTAAGTTACGTCAACCACCTCTGTCATCTAGGTTTTGTAAGCGCCCTCTGGCACATAATGTCAAACTGTGTGATAGAGGGTGTGACGGAGGGTCTGATGGAGGGTGTGTCGGACAGTGTGACAGAGGGTGTGACAGTCTGACAGAGGGTGTGACAGCCTGACAGATGGTGTCAGTGTTTACACGTCCCCGGGTTGTGGTTCATATTAAGACAATACCGGGCCTGCTAACTGGGTCTTGTACGGGCAATGAAGGTGTTCTCTCCTCAACACCGCGGTAGAAACACAATGTTGACCACAGATGGTATTAGTGCTCAATATGAGTAATTGATGTGAGTAATTGATGACAAGTCATTTAATAATTAAAACAGTACTTAGCTCAGTCCAACAGAGTGCCATTGGGAATGTCTGTGTATTGGTACTACTGCATGCAGTTGCATTTATATGATCTCATATCACCAATCAATCAATTAATCAGAGTGTGACAGTCTGACAGAGGGTGTGACAGTCTGACAGAGGGTGTGACAGTCTGACAGAGGGTGTCAATGTTTACACATCCAACAGGTTGTGGTTCATATTAAGACAATACTGGTCCTGCTAACTGGGTAAGGTGTGTGCACAGGGTAAGGTGTGTGCACAGGGTAAGGTGTGTGCACAGGGTAAGGTGTGTGTGCAGGGTAAGGTGTGTGCACAGGGTAAGATGTTTGCACAGAGTAAGGTGTGTGCACAGAGTAAGGTGTGTGCACAGGGTAAGGTGTGTGCACAGAGTAAGGTGTGTGCACAGGGTAAGGTGTGTGCACAGAGTAAGGTGTGTGCACAGGGTAAGGTGTGTGTGCAGGGTAAGGTGTGTGCACAGGGTAAGATGTTTGCACAGAGTAAGGTGTGTGCACAGAGTAAGGTGTGTGCACAGGGTAAGGTGTGTGCACAGAGTAAGGTGTGTGCACAGGGTAAGGTGTGTGCACAGAGTAAGGTGTGTGCACAGGGTAAGGTGTGTGTGCAGGGTAAGGTGTGTGCACAGGGTAAGATGTTTGCACAGAGTAAGGTGTGTGTGCAGGGTAAGGTGTGTGTACAGAGTAAGGTGTGTGCACAGAGTAAAGTGTGTGCACAGAGTAAGGTGTGTGCACAGAGTAAGGTGTGTGCACAGAGTAAGGTGTGTGCACAGAGTAAGGTGTGTGCACAGAGGAGATCGTTCCATTGTGGAAATGTTTTTGGGAAGGAGCTGTATTTGTAAACATCTACTTTAGATTGCACACAGAGAAAACATCATCTAATGCTATTTGTTGCAGCCCGTCGAATCCTGAAGGTCTGCTAAGTGTGTGGGTGGGGCAGGTCATGCCAGAAGTGACGAAAAAGAAACTAGTTCAGATGTTTTCCAAGTAAGTTGCACCCTCACAATACATCATTATTGATCATTACCCTTTGATAACAGGCAAACATGCCCAAAACTGCTACATCGACCAGTGCTTGTTTTAGTTAACATGTATACTCTACATGTGGTGTATATTTAGTAGTATAAAATCTATGATGGGTATGCCCAGTACCAATGTCTGTTCAGTTGAAATCACAGCTTTCTCGCTTAATGAGATCTGCCATAAAAATAACAGGTTCCTCATCTCCCATGATCTCCCTTCAGGAGATTTTTGAACAGACATTAAGAAGACAGTCAGTCAAGATTATTTATGATACAAAACATGTTTTACATAATGAATTTCAGCTCCTGCCATCTAGCAGACGCTACAGAACTCCTCCGTGCAGGCTTAATGGATACAAATACTCATTTGTGCCACTGTCCATTAAACAACTTAACTCATGATGTGTGCTGCAACAGTGTCACTTGTCGTTCCTAGCATAACAAGTAATGAGTATGCAATGTATATAATGTTTATTCATTTATTTGTGTATTTATTATTATTACTATTATTATTGATCTGTTTCACTGTCTACTTATCTGCCACTTTTATAGAATGGTTTTATGTATATATTGCAGTCATGTCTATTCTTACCCAAGACAAGTTTCTCAATTTCATTGTTGAGACAATAAATAATTATCTTACCATAACATTAATTATGTTTATGTAGTGTAAATATTATATAATTGCAATATCTGTATCTTATGATGTAAATATTACTTGTTTTGTATGTATTGTTTAAAGTCTCCTCTATTTTAATCTAATGTATTTTAACTAATGTTTATGCATATATATATATATATATATATATATATATATATATATATATATACACCTGAAGAACCTGGTTTGAATCCTCTTGCTGATTCAAAACAGGTTCTCCAGGTGTATATATATATATATATATATATATATATATATATATATTATATATTATATTTATATATATATATTATATTTATATATATATATATATATATATATATACACACCTGGAGAACCTGGTTTAAATCCTCTTGCTGCCATTTCGAAGCTTTGACAATTTGGTTCATCCCACATTGCCACAGTTCACCGTAAATGAATACCTGGCTACTGACAGTGGTAGATTGTGAACGAATAGTCTGTGCAGTAGTTGCAGCGTGGCTGAATGCTTCCCATAGAAGTCTAGATGGCGTTGGAATGAACAGGTTTGCCAGGGGGTGAAGTGTAAAGCTCTGAACATTCCCAAGGACTGGATGCCACACTATATAAGAACGTATCTTTACAAATGATTAGCAAACATGTTTATCATACTTTTGTTATGACATTCACCACCTGATGAATAAGCCGTGCCGTGACTGCTGTGAGTACCTGGTGATGTGTGTCACATTGCAGGTACGGGGAGGTGACCAGTGTGTATCGAGTCCCTCACAGATGTTGTGCCTTTGTGAACTTTGCAACGAGAGAAGGAGCAGGGAAGGCGATGGCTGCACTGCAGGTGAGCAACAGGGCAATTAACCCTCTAACCCAATTTTTTTTAACCAAAACAGTCTATGCTTCCTTGCATTAAAATCATGCTGCTAACCCCATTACCTTGAACTAATTTGGTTGTACATATCCCTATTTTAACCCGATTTGCATATTTTTGACTTGTTTAATGTTCACCCCGTGAAGTAGTTACTCATCCCAGTGAAGTAATTACTCATCCCAGTGAAGTAATTACTCATCCCAGTGAAGTAGTTACTCATCCCAGTGAAGTAATTACTCATGCAGTTCTATTGTGTTACACTTGTACGAACACTTCCTGTCCATGCCTGTGTTTAAGGACTCGGAATGTGCTGGAAAGAGACTAATTATACGGTTCCCTGACAACCCAACTGATGGACAGACGCAAACATGGAAAACTACAGGCAGTGCCACAAGAAGGTAAGCAGGGCTGGTACCACTGTCAGATGGCAGTGCTGGTACCACTGTCAGATGGCAGTGCTGGTACCACTGTCAGATGGCAGAGCTGGTACCACTCTCAGATGGCAGGGCTGGTACCACTGTCAGATGGCAGTGCTGGTACCACTGTCAGATGGCAGTGCTGGTACCACTGTCAGATGGCAGTGCTGGTACCACTGTCAGATGGCAGTGCTGGTACCACTGTCAGATGGCAGTGCTGGTACCACTGTCAGATGGCAGTGCCGGTACCACTGTCAGATGGCAGTGCTGATACCACTGTCAGATGGCTGTGCCGGTACCACTCAGATGGCAGTGCTGGTACCACTGTCAGATGGCAGTGCTGATACCACTGTCAGATGGCAGTGCTGGTACCAATGTCAGATGGCAGTGTCGGTACCACTGTCAGATGGGAGTGCCGGTATCACTGTCAGATCGCAGTGCCGGTACCTCTGTCAGATAGCAGTGCCTGTACCAATGTCAGATGGCAGTGCCTGTGCAAATGTCAGATGGCAGTGCCAGTACCACTGTCAGATGGCAGTGCCGGTATCACTGTCAGATAGCAGTGCCTGTACAGAAGGCAGTGCCAGTACCACTGTCAGATGGCAGTGTCAGATAGCAATGCCTGTATAGATGGCAGTGCCAGTACCACAGTCAGATGGCAGTGCCATTACCACTGTCAAATGGCAGTGCCAGTACCACTGTCAGATGGCAGTGCCAGTACCACTGTCAGATCGCAGTGCCAGTACCACTGTCAGATGGCAGTGCCAGTACCACTGTCAGATCGCAGTGCCAGTACCACTGGCAGTGCCAGTACCTCTGTCAGATAGCAGTGCCAATACCACTGTCAGATGGCAGTGCCAGTGCCACTGTCAGATGGCAGTACCTGTACAAATGTCAGATAGCAGTGCCAGTACCACTGTCAGATAGCAGTGCCGGTACCTCTGTCAGATGGCAGTGCCGGTACCTCTGTCAGATAGCAGTGCCTATACAAATGTCAGCAGTGCCTATACAAATGTCAGATAGCAGTGCCAATACCACTGTCAGCAGGGTTAAACAAATCATGATTTTTTTTTTAAATTGATTTTTTTTTTTATTTAAATCAGATTTTTTTTTTTTTTAAATCTGGTATATAGACATTTATATAGATGTTTATATTTATAAACTCTTTCAAACGTGTTCTATTCAAATCGATAGAGGGTACATGCTTTTTGCTTATATAAAGACATTAGACAATGTCCACAAGGCCTCATCTCCTGTAGTTGCATAATCTGTCTTGGAAAGGAAAGCATGCTGTGTGTCTGTAGCTGTAGCAGTGGTAATTATTGTTTGCTGAGAGGGTGGATTAGCACCTGTCCAGGGTTCTGTGTACTCTAAGGGTCTCCAACCAGACTGGTACAGTTTTAAACAATTGTAGCCCAGACTGTCTCACTTGAGTCAATATACTGAATTGGCAACAACTAGCACAAGTGCTAACTGGATTTTAGTCAGGGCTTCTGACTTGAAAAGATACTTCCTCTGGAAGACAAGTTTGTGTGGCTTAATAACTGCATTCAGAAAGGGAATAGCTCAAACATACACAATATCATAAAATATTCAACTATCAGTATTAATTCAAATTTGTTTTAAGTTCTATGTAATATTACAGTGATATTAATTCAAATTTGTTTTAAGTTCTATGTAATATTACAGTGATATTAATTCAAACTTGTTTTTAGTTCTATGTAATATTACAGTGATATTGTACAGTTAGATTCAGCTACTCCAATCACTGTGGATGTTGAATTATCTCCCAGCAGTGGTTTGTCTGAGATGAAGTGTGTTCAGCGCAAGTGAAACTAGTTAGGGTAACCAAGTCCACCATAGATAAACTTTACACGAGGCAGCTTGTTTGTGATTACATAACATATGGTCATCTTGGTCACAGTCCACCGAATCCCAACGGGGTGTCGAGTCTCTGGGTGGGCAACGTCAAGCCTGAAGTGTCGGGGGACAAGCTGCTCGCAATGTTCTCAAAGTAAGTTTATCAACGTCTCCAGAAGTTGCTTCCAGTGAATGTGACTTGTGCGTCCTGTTGTCTTTGAAGAAAACACAAATAAGCAGTTTTGAAGGATTTAAATACAAATGCAGTATATGTCAAATGTTAGAAATACAAACGCTGTACATGACAAATGTTAGAAATACAAATACAATAAATGTCAAATGTTAGAAATACGAATGCAGTATATGTCAAATGTTAGAAATACAAATGCAGTACATGTCATATGTTAGAAATACAAATGCAGTACATGTCAAATGTTAGACATACAAATGCAGTACATGTCATATGTTAGAAATACAAATGCAATACATGTCAAATGTTAGAAATACAAATGCAGTACATGTCAAATGTTAGAAATACAAATGCAGTACATGTACAAGTATTTCTAAAATAATGTTGAGCTACATAAAACTGCCTTCTCAGTTGATTTAGCCCATCAGTGTTGAGCTACTTAAAACTCCATCCTCAGTTGATTTAGCCCATCTATATATTGAGCTACTTAAAACTCCCTTCTCAGTTGATTTAGCCCATCAGTATTGAGCTACTGAAAACTCCCTTCTCGGTTGATTTAGCCCATCAATGTTGAGCTACTGAAAACTCCCTTCTCAATTGATTTAGCCCATCAATATTCAGCTACTTAAAACTCCATTCTCAGCTGATTTAGCCCTTCAATATTCAGCTACTTAAAACTCCCTTTTCAATTGATTTAGCCTATCAATGTTGAGCTACTTAAAACTCCCTTTTCAATTGATTTAGCCCATCAATGTTGAGCTACTTAAAACTCCCTTTTCAATTGATTTAGCCCATCAATGTTGAGCTACTTAAAACTCCCTTTTCAATTGATTTAGCCTATCAATGTTGAGCTACTTAAAACTCCCTTTTCAATTGATTTAGCCCATCAATGTTGAGCTACTTAAAACTCCCTTTTTAATTGATTTAGCCCATCAATGTTGAGCTACTTAGAACTCCCTCCTCAGTTGATTTAGCCCATCAATGTTGAGCTACTTAGAACTCCCTCCTCAGTTGATTTAGCACATCAATGATTTCATCAAAACGAAATATCATATTTGAACAAATGAGTCAGCACGTTGTAGTCAATACTAGATAGGTTTGATTTTCACAAAATTAGTCTGAATTTTGAAAGAGATGGAAAAAAATCTAATTCACGAGAAACCTTGAAGAGTTTGGTTTCTGACGCACTGTAGATAACTCCATGCTGTAGATAACTCCATGCTAAAAAACTCCATGCTGTAGATAACTC
Organism: Lamellibrachia columna; assembly: GCA_963662155.1. Lineage (NCBI taxonomy): Eukaryota > Metazoa > Annelida > Polychaeta > Sabellida > Siboglinidae > Lamellibrachia > Lamellibrachia columna. The sequence goes on along the minus strand of OY759264.1, from coordinate 4,765,354 downwards.
CATGCTGTAGAAAACTCCATGCTGTAGATAACTCCATACTGTAGATAACTCCATACTGTAGATAATTCCATACTGTTGTGTGTTTCATGTGCATGTTCCTAGTAGTATGTATCATGTATAGATATATTTACCACGTGATGTCTGTCTTTTTTTCAGGCATGGAGACGTTGCGAGTGTACGGTGTTTACCAGATAAATTCTGTGCTTTTATAAATTTCAAGACAAAACAGAGTGCTGAGAAGGCCATGGCTGCGTTACAAGTAAGTCTACACTACGGGCAGACAGCAGTAAACCCTTGCAATGGGGGGTTTAGGAGCTTTGAAGGGAAGCCAAGAATGTACATTATCGGGGCATTATTTAAATTCAGTAAGCAACAATTAATATCCCAAGACTGTTTGTCCACTCTGTTAGGTCTTTCAGGATCATAGAATTCTTTTTCCATATCCCAAAGGTTTACCTGTGTAGACTTTCCCCACTTTTGTCAAGATGACCTCATCAGTACTGTTTAATACTGTTTAGTACTGTTTAATACTGTTTGGTACTGTTTAGTACTGTTTAATACTGTTTAGCACCAATTAGCACTGTTTAGTACTGATGAAGCAATCTTGACAAGAGGTGAAAGTCTACATGACCTGTAAATAAACATTTGACAAGAGGTGAAAGTCTACATGACCTGTAAATGAACCTTTGGAATATGGAAAAGAATTCAATGATCATGAAAATATCTATCCTGAGATGTGTTCAATACTTTCACTTTCATATTCAGTTCGTTCCACTCTGGCTTCATCCACTCCTTCATGTCGTCCTCCATCTTCTTTATGGTCTTCCCCTTCTTCTATATAGACTTCATCTATAATAAATGTTAGACCTGTTCGACATAGTTCAGTAGAGTACTGTGGTGTGGTGTGGTGTGTCATCCATCTTGTAACAACAGACTACCGTATAGTTCTCAATAGACGTCCAGTGCGTGACTGCGAAGTCTTGGGTGTGTGTGTCATCCATCTTGTAACAATAGACTACCGTATAGTTCCCAATAGACGTCCAGTGCGTGACTGTGAAGTCTTGGGTGTGTGTGTCTATTAGTTTTTCAAAAGTGGCACAAGTTATCGGGGACGGGCAGACGCACAAACTACATGCATACACGTCAACTCTACGTCAGGCAACACTTGGCAAAGGCCACCAGCAATAGCAACAGAAAATACACATTGCGGCTCAAGGCACACATGCACTGTGAGTCTATAAAGTATCTGCAGGATGATGCAAGCATTCCTTTGCATTTAGCCTGCCTTGACTCTTGAAAATGTTTGTTTCCACGTGGTTTCACTTTTGATTAATGGGAGTGTGCATCTGTTAGGTAGTGTGGTTCTATTGGGAATTATACGGTATATTTGGTTACAACAAGAACAATTTGATGGCGTAATAGTAAGTGTTCTGCTCTCTGTTTGAGGGTGAGGAATGTGCGGGAAAGAACCTACTCATCAGGTTCCCTGACAACCCCTGGTCGTGATGACGTCTTCCCGTCTTGATTGACAGGGCACCAAACAGTGCACCGGCACCACTGTGGAACAGCGGTGCACTGGTGGTGTCGGAATCTATATAATCCGCTAATGTACTGTACATTATGTTACTGTAGTCGCAGAGAGTCTACCAGAAATACTTAATTGTGGTATGGTGAGCGGTCATAATTTTACGATAAGACTACTTTGGTTTAGAAATCAAAAAACAGTGTATATAAATGGTGGATATCATGTTATAAGATTTTTATTTTGGATAGCAATGATGTTTGCAGTGGCTCGTATGAAGACAGGCGTGATGGGTTATTGTTTAGGCAGTGTGTCCTACAAATATCTTGTCCCTGGGACAGAATAGAAACAAGTACTCTTATATATGTGCACTTCTACAGTACTGGGCAACAAAATGAAGACGTTTTGGTGTCGCCCGTAATTTACAAATGTTGACATTTTTAATTTGTAAATGTGACTCGGACAGTTTGGTCAGAAAGACAAGTCCTTTATGTTGAAAGATCAATTGCATTAAATTGTCTTGTAACAATGCCAATTCAAAATGACTGGCTGCTGTAGTTGTGTGTACATGGCCACCAGCTGTAGTTGTGTGTACATGGCCACCAGGTGTAGTTGTGTGTACATGGCCACCAGGTGTAGTTGTGTGTACGTGGCCACCAGCTGTAGTTGTGTGTACGTGACCACCAGCTGTAGTTGTGTGTACGTGACCACCAGCTGTAGTTGTGTGTACGTGGCCACCAGCTGTAGTTGTGTGTTCTTGGCCACCAGCTGTAGTTGTGTGTACACGTCCACCAGCTGTAGTTGTGTGTACACGGCCACCAGCTGTAGTTGTGTGTACACGGCCACCAGCTGTAGTTGTGTGTACATGGCCACCAGCTGTAGTTGTGTGTACAGGGCCACCAGCTGTAGTTCTGCGTACATGGCCACCAGCTGTAGTTTTGTGTACACGGCCACCAGCTGTAGTTGTGTGTTACAGGGCCACCACCTGTAGTTGTGTGTTACAGGACCACTAGCTGTAGTTGTGTGTTACAGAGCCACCAGCTGTACTTGTGTGTACAGGGCCACCACCTGTAGTTGTGTGTACAGGGCCACCACCTGTAGTTGTGTGTTACAGGGCCAGCTGTCCTCGTTCTGTTGCCCAGTATAGTGCATATAATTATGGCAATTACAGATTGTAATGAAGAGGTAGAAAAAATACACTAAGTATCCACTGTGTGTTGTTTCTACCATTTGTACAAGTAAATACACAAAAGATATGAGCATGTGTGTGCGTGCGTGGGTGCATGCATGCGTGCATGCTTGTACATGAAAGAATTTGTATAGTTAAACCTCGTTTATCTGCACACTTTGGTACCACATATTTTGGCCGGATTAACGAAGTGTGCGTATTGGTGAATCATGGAATAATGAAGCAATTTACTGTGTGTCTGGATTTGTTCACAAAAACATGTGGATTAATCAATAAAACACATTATTGAAGAATGGAATAATGAAATTTCACTGTGTTTTCATTATTATATGTACATTCACAATTCAGTACTGTTGATGGTCAGATTATTGAATCGGGATTTTAATATTTCATCTTGAAAATGTCAGAATTTTTAACTCTGTAATGTCATCTGTCACAGGGTGGATTTTTTATGACCATAAAAAGGCTGTGAAAGGTCGATTTGTTGAATCATGAAAGTGCTGATGTACATTTGTAGAATAGGAGCAGCACACATCTGTTTGTATATCCTGTAAGCTTGGTTTAGCTTGTTGCATTTCATCTGACATTGGTTGTCATGAAAGCCTCTCATCTAGTGATTGTCAGATAGTTCACATGATATAGCGATGACACTATCTTAAATGAAGTTTGTTCTGCATCAAATGCCTTTACAATTTATCTAGGTTGAAGCATTATACATTTTGTAATTGTCTCTAAAAGCCCTGGATATTGTTTAGTTGGTTGCCATGGTGCACGATGTTGATGTCATGTATCATAATTATTTTGTTTCACTTAAATCGGCAGTATTCTAGATGTGAAATCATGTGATGCATAATATTTCAGTAAGTTAACCCTGTGCACTCCTGAAGTCATAAACTGTTCTGAACTGCACATGCAAACATGTCGCCCTTTCCTTACCTAATTTTCACTAATATGTGTAACAGATATATTTTAATAAATAAATGACACATTGTGGAAATACAATTTTATTTGAAGTGCCTAGTGTTCTAATGTAGTACAGTTTCTAGAGCTAGTGGTTCATGCTGTTAACTGCAGTAACCAGTTAGTTCCCTGAGTAGGGGAGTCCGGGTCACCGTGGACTTTGCACATCCTCGTATACCGTGGGCTGCTTTTCAGCCCTAATGAAACGTGGATTTATACTTTTTTCCAGTTGCTGTCTTAATGATATTATGACAGTCCAAAATGTAGGCCTACATACGGGCACTTAGCTGTGGACTGGTCATGGATGGTCAGACAAATAATGCCAGGCATTTCCTTGAATGGCTCTTTGATGTTGAGCCTGGTTCCTGGAATCGGTGAGTGTTTGCAGTCACACGTCACATCAGCTGTGACACATCAGCACATTCAGTGATTCCGGGAATCTGGGACAGCATTGGGGAAACATTTGAAGGATGTTCTTGATATTATGTGTGGATCAGCCACAATCGATCTTCTGCCGGGAAGTTGACTGCTCTTGTGTAGGCCGACCAGGACAGCAAGTGGAATGAATTACACATTCTAACAGACATTCCCAGGAGTATACATGGAGCCATCCATTGGTCACGAGGATGGCTGGATAGTTTAGTTTTAGCCACTCGCACATTTAATTAGATGTGGCATCACCTAGCATATGCTCTAGATATATAAAACACAACAAGAAATTAATATGGACATAGATGATATGCAGTTCTCTGATTTATGCCACTGTGTGCATTTTATACAGACATCAGTACATAAGAAAGTAAAATGATTGCCACAACCTCAGACCATTCCCAAGGACCTGGCTGTGTTTTGTGGATGATGTAATTTGGTTGGTACAAACAGGCACAGTGGAGAAACGACATGTGAGCACTGTTGACCCTACTTGCAGCAGAAGATTTCCATTAGAATACGACTAGGACAACAGCCCTTCCTTGACGCGAGGTTTACCAGGAAGGACGATGGCAGTGAGAAGTCCCCAGTATACAGAAAGAAGACCCACACCGACCAGTGTCGGAACTTCACGCCCCTCCACCCCAGGCATCAGCCGTTAGGAGTAGTCAGAACCCTTATGAACAGGTGTGAGACGATACAGTATGAGGAGGGGACAAGAAGGAAGAGGAAGAACACATGGGAGGAGCCCTTATAATGAGGGCTATCCATCCCGGGCCTTGAAAAGGTGGCGGATAACAAGAACAGGAAGATGGACAAGAAAAAGGGAGAAGAACTACAGAAGTCACTATGTGGAAGGTGTTCAGTTGACTAGGTACTGAAGAAGTACAGTTTAGCTACAGCCATGCGTCCTCACACAACACTGAGACGTCTGTTGGTACGCCCAAAGGACAAAGTAGAATCAGAAGAATAGGTGTGTGTACCAAATCCCGTGTAAGAGTTGTGATGCAGTCTACATTGGAGAAACGGAGATTGTTTAAGACCTGACTGGATGAACACAAGAAAGATGTAGAGAATGCACAAAGAGAACAATACACGAGAAACAGAAAGAAATGGTCACAGTCCACCACCAACAAGTTAGCCCTCACAGACGACACAACCACGGAGAACCATCTAATGGATGGGAGTAAAAGTGGTAGACAGGGAGTCACACAGAAGGAGAAGACAAATGAACCAAGCGATATGGATGAGGAAGATAAGGCAGCGATAAACCGAGGTAAGGGGAACTACGAACTTCCACACGTCTACGATGACGTCATCCTACAAGGTCGTCATTCTCATTCGTACTGAGGAAGCCATCTTGGTAAAATAGACGAAGGTCGCTACAGGTAATTCTAATTGTTGGCTATATGTAAGAAAAAATGTATAATCATGAAAATGGACTATCCCGAGAAAAGTTAAACAATGTAAGTAAATAATTTTTTTAAGTATGGTGTATTTTTTATACCCATAGCACTCCTTGAAGTCATGATACTACATTAGCTTCTCTGGGTGCGGGACATCGTGGCCATTTTATTAAAAAATTTATTTTGTTGATTTTGATAAAATCGTAAATTATTACAAGTATATTTGTCGATCCATTGTATGGGGTAGCCAAACCATCACTCCTGATAATGGGACAGTCATGCATGCTGATGAAGGACTTGTAGTTATCAGTTTCTGAAAGTAAAGTGCGAGTGGTGCCCTGCTGTGGACTTATGAAGTGATAGTCTCTCAATTATCTCCTTTGCTGTGGACTCACATAGTGATGGTCTCTAATTTATCTCTCCTCCTGTGGACTCGCATAGTGGTGGTCTCTATCTCATCTCCTCTGCTGTGAACTCATGGAGTGATGGTCTTTATCTCATCTCCCCCACAGTGGACTCACATATTGATGGTCTCTATCTCATCTCCCCTGCTGTGGATTCATTGTGTTATGGCCTATCACATCTCCCCTGCCATGGACTCATGGAGTGATAGTCTCTCTCATCTCCTCTACTGTGGATTCACGGAATGATGGCCTCTATCTCATCTCCCCTGCTGTGGACTCTCAGAGCGATTATCTCTATAAAATCTCCCATCGCCAAGTGATGAACTCTATCTCACCCCCTATTGCGGACTCATGGAGTGATGGTCTCTCATCTCCTTGGTGTGGATTCACTGAGTTATGGACTTTATCTCATCTCCCCTGCTGTGGACTCACAGCAGGGGAGATGAGATAAAGTCCATACGCCCGTTTCGGTCAAGGGATGAAGTGAAATCGTCCAATCCAGTCATTGCCAAAAATGATTTTCGCATACACGAAACAACTTAGAAGAAATCATGAAAATGTACACCGAGCAGGTTTCATACTAAGCACCTCGCAGTACCACCTGTTTACTCCTGGAAAACGCCTGTTTACTCATTGAATACGCCTTGCAGTACCACGGGAATACGGCTTGCCGATCCACCTGTTTACTCGTGGAATACGGCTTGCAGTACCAGTTGTGTACTCCTAGAGTACGCCTTGCAGCAACAGTTGTTTACAAGTGTGAAGTTCGCCGAACCGTACCCGTTGTTTACTCCTGGAGTATGTCTACCAGTGTATATTGTTTTATTAGTGGAATATTTTAAAAAGTAAGGCACATATATTACACACTCTTGTAAATCCACGAATGTTGGTTTATATCCGTTCGCCCACAAAATAAGTGAACATTTGTAAGTGAAGCGATTTTCAGGATTTTCGCTTGATTAAGTTAATTTACATCCATAACTAAAATGACATTATATTATACTATCGTATGGAAATAAGCATAATCAAAGTAAAAACATGAAACCAACGAAAAAATACGATTCAAGTGAATGCGTTTTTCTTGAAATTCTGATAATGTTTAACAGTGTGCTAGCAAAGAGGCAATATCGCTGTTGTTTGTGTCGTACGCCTTTGCTTGTCATCAAACTATTTTGGAATCTTCTTAATTATAAGAAACGCTAAGCACAATAATGCATAGAATGTATCCATTGAGAATGACAGGAAAACGTAAGATTTACACAATTTATTTGTTTCTCACTTAAGCACGTATATCCATAGAGTATGTAAATACATGTTATGAGCTTTCCCAGTCAGTTCGTATCGACATGCGCACATATGTCGTACGAATATATACATACAGACTTACATATGATTCGATTGCTATGCAATATGCGTCACTTACGAGGATTCACTGTAATACCTTTTGTCATCACATCCCGTATTTTCTTTATTGTGTTTTATTAGCTTTCTGTTACAGGTTTCATTAACGAACGACTCATGACTTGTCCAAGTCCGTGTGCGAGTACCAGACTCAAAATAATATCCACCTAAAATGTCAATCTATTAACACGTAGTAGTCAAAGCTTGGTCCATCGCACCACAATTTCCCCGCTTTAGGCAGAAAACGGTTTAGAAGACGATTCTGACCACAATGTAAATTGTAGTTACACGTATTATGGATCATTGATATATATATACATACAGACTTACATATGAATCGATTGCTACGCAATATGCGTCATTTTCTAAACATATTTATTACATATCTATTTGATAGTTGTGTGAGCGTGCGTGTGCAGTAATGAAAACAAGTCTAAGATGCACAATACAAAAACACAGTGAAGAGTTAAGTAACAAAACATTATCAATTTAGGAACGTGCCCATTCGAGAGTTCACTAATATCAAGAGTAATTAACAACACGAGTTCTTCCAATCGCAAAAGTTTTTTCCCTAAAACAGTCCTTGATCCATTACGTTAGCAGTAATTAACAACACGCGTTGTTGCAATTACTTATTCTCTAAAACAGTCGTTGATCCATTACGTCAGTAGTAATTAACAACACGATTTGTTCAAATCACAAAACGCTTTATCCCTAAAACAGTCGTTGATCCATTACGTCAGTAGTAATTAACAACACGAGTTGTTCCAATCATTTATTCTCTAAAACAGTCGTTGATCCATTACGTCAGTAGTAATTAACAACACGATTTGTTCCAATCACAAAACGCTTTGTCCTTAAAACAGTCGTTGATCCATTACGTCAGTAGTAATTAACAACACGAATTGTTCCAATCATTTATTCTCTAAAACAGTCGTTGATCCATTACGTCAGTAGTAATTAACAACACGAGTTGTTCAAATCGCAAAACGCTTTGTCCCTAAAACAGTCGTTGATCCATTACGTCAGTAGTAATTAACAACACGAGTTGTTCCAATCGCAAAACGCTTTGTCCCTAAAACAGCCGTTGATCCATCACATCAGTAGTAATTAACAACACGAGTTGTTCCAATCACTTATTCTCTAAAACAGTCGTTGATCCATTACGTCAGTAGTAATTAACAACACGAGTTGTTCCAATCGCAAAAAGCTTTGTCCCTAAAACAGTCGTTGATCCATTACGTCAGCAGTAATTAACAACACGAGTTGTTCCCATCACAAAACGCTTTGTCCCTAAAACAGTCGTTGATCCATTACGTCAGTAGTAATTAACAACACGAGTTGTTCCAATCGCAAAAAGCTTTGTCCCTAAATCAGTCGTTAATCCATTACGTGAGTAGTAATTAACAACACGAGTTGTTCCAATCGCAAAACGCTTTGCCCTAAAACAGTCGTTGATACATCACATCAGTAGTATATAACAACACGAGTTGTTCCAATCACTTATTTCTAAAACAGTCGTTGATCCATTACATCAGTAGTAATTAACAACACGAGTTGTTCCAATCACTTATTCTCTAAAACAGTCGTTGATCCATTACGTCAGTAGTAATTAACAACACGAGTTGTTCCAATCACTTATTCTCTAAAACAGTATTTGATCCATTACCTCAGTAGTAATTAACAACACGAGTTGTTCCAATCGCAAAAAGCTTTGTCCCTAAAACAGTCGTTGATACATTACATCAGTAGTAATTAACAACACGAGTTGTTCCAATCACAAAACACTTAGTCTCTAAAACAGTCGTTGATTCATTACATCAGTAGTAATTAACAACACGAGTTGTTCCAATCGGAAAACGCTTTGTCCCTAAAACAGTCGTTGATCCATCACATCAGTTGTAATTAACAACATGAGTTGTTCCAATTACTTATTCTCTAAAACAGTCGTTGATCCATTACGTCAGTAGTAATTAACAACACGAGTTGTTCCAATCGCAAAAAGCTTTGTCTCTAAAACAGTCGTTGATTCATTACATCAGTAGTAATTAACAACACGAGTTGTTCCAATCGGAAAACGCTTTGTCCCTAAAACAGTCGTTGATCCATCACATCAGTTGTAATTAACAACATGAGTTGTTCCAATTACTTATTCTCTAAAACAGTCGTTGATCCATTACGTCAGTAGTAATTAACAACACGATTTGTTCCAATCACAAAACGCTTTATCCCTAAAACAGTAATTAACAACACGCGTTGTTCCAATCATTTATTCTCTAAAACAGTCGTTGATCCATTACGTCAGTAGTAATTAACAACACGAGTTGTTCCAATCACAAAACACTTAGTCTCTAAAACAGTCGTTGATCCATTACATCAGTAGTAATTAACAACACGAGTTATTCCAATGACAAAACGCTTTGTCCCTAAAACAGTCGTTGATCCATTACGTCAGTAGTAATTAACAACACGATTTGTTCCAATCACAAAACGCTTTGTCCCTAAAACAGTCGTTGATCCATTACGTCAGTAGTACTTAACAACATGAGTTGTTCCAATCCCAAAACGCTTTGTCCCTAAAACAGTCGTTGGTCCATTACGTCAGTAGTAATTAACAACACGAGTTGTTCCAATCACAAAACGTTGTTAATTACTACTGATATATTATATCAGTAGTAATTAACAACACGAGTTGTTCCAATCGCAAAAAGCTTTGTCCCTAAAACAGTCGTTGCTTCCATTACGTCAGCAGTAATTAACAACACGAGTTGTTCCAATCACAAAACACTTAGTCTCTAAAACAGTCGTTGATCCATTACATCAATAGTAGTTAACAACACGAGTTGTTCCAATCACTTATTCTCTAAAACAGTCGTTGATCCATTACGTCAGTAGTAATTAACAACACGAGTTGTTCCAATCGCAAAACGCTTTGTCCCTAAAACAGTCGTTGATACATTACATCAGTAGTAATTAACAACACTAGTTGTTCCAATCGCAAAACGCTTTGTCGCTAAAACAGTCGTTGATCCATTACGTCAGTAGTAATTAACAACACGAGTTGTTCCAATCGCCAAACGCTTTGTCCCTAAACAGTCGTTGATCCATCACATCAGTAGTAATTAACAACACGAGTTGTTCCAATCACAAAACACTTAGTCTCTAAAACAGTCGTTGATCCATTACATCAGTAGTAATTAACAATGTTTTTTGGAAGAAATCACTAAGTGGATAGACATGGGATCGCCAGTAGATATTATCTACTTAGATTTTCAGAAAGCTTTTGACAAAGTGCCACATCAAAGATTCCTACTTAAATTAAAAGCCCTTGGTATCGGGGATAGCATAACTGACTGGATAGAACAATGGCTGACTGACAGAAGACAACGAGTTGTAGTAGATGGAGAAGTTTCAAATTGGAAATCGGTTTTGAGTGGGGTACCTCAAGGATCAGTATTAGGACCTATATTATTCTTAATAAATATCAATGACTTGGACGACAGTATAACAAGTAACGTACTGAAATTTGCGGATGACTCAAAACTGTTTAGAAAGGTTAATACTGATGGTGATAAACAACATTTACAAAACGATCTAGACAGATTAGTGAAATGGTCTGAGAAATGGCAGATGTTGTTCAATTTTGGGAAATGTAAATGCCTACATACAGGACATGGGAACTTGGATGTAAACTATAAAATGGGAGATACTGTTCTGGGTACTACTGTAAAAGAAAAGACTTAGGAGTTACAATAAGCGCTGATATGAAAGTTTCAGAGCAGTGTTGTATTGCAGCTTCAAAGGGGTAGTTAATTATACCTTATCGTAAGAAGGATATAGATACGCTTGAACGCATGCAAAGGAGAGCAACTAAAATGATTCCAGAACTGAGAAACCTTAGTTATGAAGAACGCCTGAAGGAATGTGGTTTAACAACTCTAGAGACAAGGAGGTTAAGAGGAGATCAGATTGAAGTTTTTAAGATATTGAATGGGTATGAAAATATTGATAGAAATATGTTTTTCTCACTCAAGAAGGATAGCAGAACTAGAGGACATGGGGTAAAATTAGTAAAGGATTAATGTAGATTGGACATCAGGAAGCACTCGTTCTCACAGAGGACAACAAATGAATGGAACAAATTGTCTGCAGATTGTGTAACTGCTAGCAGCGTGAATATGTTTAAAAACAAGGTTGACACATATCTCAGGAGGGCGGGTTATAAGTAAATGAACATTGTTGGACTCTCGATAAGCCAATGGCTTCCTTGTCCACTTGCCATCTGGGCCTTTGGCTTGGATGGCAAATCTTGTTAAATCTTGTTCTCTAAAACAGTCGTTGATCCATTACATAAGTAGTAATTTACAACACAAGTTGTTCCAATCACAAAAAGCTTTATCCCTAAAACAGTCGTTGATACATTACATCAGTAGTAATTAACAACACGATTTGTTCCAATCACAAAACACTTAGTCTCTAAAACAGTTGTTGATCCATTACATCAGTAGTAATTGCGACGAATGCAGGCACCTCAAACACACAATTACAAACATATGCAATGAACACGCAAACACACTTTAAAGATGGTATATAATCGTCTAGGCTCCGCCGCCACTTGCGTCAGATCAGTGGCGTCCACAGGTGTAAAAGTGCACATAGGCCTTGTACTAAAATTTTTCCGCCGTCAAATATTATCCGTTTGGTGTATTTGCGCATGCGCGCATCTTGAAGCATGGGGATTGCTAGTTATAGAGCTTATATATATATATATAAGCTCTATAACTATATATATATATATATATATATATATATATATATATATATATATATATATATATATATATATATATATATATATATATATATATATATATATATATATATATATATATATATATATATATATATATATATATATATATATATATATATATATATATATATGTAGCAGGGTGACACCATGTTAATCGATAGGCGTCACCACCAGCTAATTAGTATTTTGAACAGCTGACGTACCAGCCTCGTCCTGGGGTAACGAAAAAGCCGATTTCGACAGCCACCTAGCTCAGTTGGAGCAAGTGCTGCATTTTTGATGTGTATGACTATCAACTGATAGACGACCCACGGAAACGACCTACCACAAATGGTGCCAGAGGTGGGATTTGATAACGCGACGAGACCACGAAGACGAGGCGAGGTGGCGGAGACGTAGAGTCGAGTAAGGAGCCTGGACCCTGATGACAACCTCGAGCGACATCCTGACGTCCTCGACATCCGGTCTGACGTTTGACCGAGAGTAAGGCGACTTCCGGTCCGGCCCTGTTCGAGTGAGGACCGTAGACACTGATGACGACCTCGAGCGACTCAAGAGTGACATTTCCGGTTTAACACTATTCGGCCGCGACGATGACTAGCCCCGACACGCGACGATCGAGCCACGTGACGTGCCGTGACGCTAAGTGACTTAGATCCTGACTGCATTGACAAACGATTGAATTTTGAATTGATACCCGTTCACTGTATAATTAGGAACTGTATTGTGTATCCTGTCTGTGTAGCTATAGCAGCATTATAGAGATAGCCAGTATCATAATTTTTTTTAGAGGGACTTTTTGACATTTGCGTGTTAGTTAGGCATGTTTTCTGAGTAAGATGTATCTGTAGTTGTGAGGGTGCAGAGTAGTCCTGTAGATACGAATGTTATTCATGGGTATAACGGGTATATAACTTTTGTTCCGTACTGGGAATTTGGTATACATCTGGGTTAATACTTAGTAGGGCAGTCGCAACTAGCAAGCAGACATGAGTATTGACGGGGCCACTGGATTTGTGCCACCCGACACCGTTCAGGGTGACTTGCAGGACCAACTGGTCACACTGCGAGAGGAGCTGTTACAGCTGCGGCTTGCAACCAATGACCGTCCACGCGTTGCGTACGTACCGCGCGAGCGGAAGGTGAAACCTTTCAGTGGACGTGGTGAGGTGACAGTGCAGGATTTTCTTGCAGATGTCGAGAGTCTATTTAGGGCACGAGCGATGTCTGATGAGGAGCAGTGTGACTTCATGACGTCACACCTCGAAGGTGATGCCAGACAGGAGATCCGGTTCCGGCCTGTGGAGGAGGTGCGTACCGCGACGTGTATCAGGCGGATTCTGCTGGAAGTGTTTGGCGAGAAGAGGTCGGTATCGCAGTTGCAGGAACTCTTCTATCTTCGTAAACAGGCTGACGGGGAGGGGATCCGTAGTTTTGCAGGTGCTCTGCAGCAACTGATGGAAGCGCTTTTGCGCAAGGACGGACATGCCGTCAACCAGCCTGACCGTGTGATCGCCGAACACTTCGCAGAGGGCCTGAAAGACCGCGTACTACGACGCGAGGTGAAGCAACAGCACCGGCTGCGACCGCAGATGAGCTTCGTGGAACTGAGGGAAGAGGCTATTCAGTGGTCCGAGGAGGAAGAGAGGCCGCCGCAATCCAGTCGACGACAGACTGCTGGTGCATTTGAGCTGGTCGCCGACGCAGGGGAAGCAGGTAACGTTACAGATCTGCAACGAGTGCTCTCAGAGTTAGAGAAACAGCAGCACGTCATCGAGGCGCTGACTGAGCGTGTGGAGAGGATGGAAGGTGTTGCGACAGGTAGGACGGGTGGACGACGGTCCAACACTCCACAGAGGCCCTGGTCGGACCAGCGACCCGCATCTGCGCCGCAGAACTTGCAGACACGACGGCCATTTCAGGAGCGACGCGCATTTCAGGGACCCTCCATGCAGTACACACCAGACGGGCAGCCAATTTGTTACCGTTGTGGTGGAGTTGGCCACCTGGGCAGGCAGTGTCGCAATGAGGCGAGCACTGGACCACGCCGGCCCCAGACGGAGGCTTGTACACCGGGTGTGCAGACGACGGCCCCTACGGCACATAGACGAGAGCACCCAGACGATGTTAGAGAGAACACACATCCTTTAAACTGACGCCGCTCGTTACCAAGAGTCGGGTAGACGAGCTAGTGCGTACAGGCTCACACGCTACCGCGCCAACTGACGCGACCGTTGGTACTTGCCCTACGGCAACTGTCTTGATGGGAGGTGTGGAGGTCAATTGCTTACTTGACACAGGTTCCCAAGTAAGTACTATCACTGAGTCTTTCTTTCGTAAGTACATTGCTCGAAACGACCGAGAGCTGGCGTCTTGCAGTTGGTTGAAGCTCACCGCTGCAAACGGTTTAGATATACCGTATGTTGGGTACGTCGAGTTGGACGTGACGACCATGGGTCAGACCATACCTGGCAGAGGTATCCTGGTTGTCTGCGATTCCCCTGATACAGATCAGTGCGCGCATAAGAAGAGGTGTCCTGGCATTCTGGGAATGAATGTCATGGGAGAGCTTGACCTTGCTCTATGGAAACGATCCCTGAACACAGGTAGTTACAGAGCAGAGTCGGTGATGGCGTCGGTCATAGACGCGAAGCAACGGGACCGGAGAGGATTTACTCGTGTGGCAGGGTGGAGCGCAGTGCGAATCCCAGCGCAGTCTTGTGCCACGTTGATGGTTTCCGGTTTGCAGAGACAGGCTGATGCGACATGGGTCGTTGTAGAACCCATTGTGGGGGCACTTCCGGTGGAGGTGTCATTGTGTAGTACTTTAACTAGAGTACACCAGGGTGCTGCACCTGTGCAGGTAGTCAACACCAGCAGAGAAGACGTGTGGCTGAAGCCGAGGATGCGAATAGGTATCTATCAGACCATCGCGCACGTCAGTGAAGAAGACAGAATATGTTTTGAGCGAGTCAGAGTGTCTGAGGAGTACGTGAGCAGGACTGAGGACCGACCGCCAGGTGTAGTCGACACGCGTGAGGTACTAACCAGTACACTCGATGTCGGGCCACACGTCACCGCGGAGCAGGTTGCTCAACTGAGAGATCTCATCTCGCGGAACGAACGAGCATTCGCCCGAGATGATGACGACCTTGGCTATACAGACTTAGCCACGCACACGATAAGGACCACGACTGAGGTACCCGTACGACAACCTTTCAGAAGGATTCCGCCTACACAGTATCAAGAGGTGAAAGAGCACATCAAGGATCTTCTGAACAGAGGTGTTATCAGAGAGAGCCATTCGGCATGGGCTTCGCCGATCGTCCTGGTCAGGAAGAAAGACGATTCGCTGCGCATGTGCGTGGACTATCGGCTGCTCAATGCGAAGACCCACCGAGACGCATTTCCGCTGCCGCGCATTGACGAGAGTTTTGACGCCATGAGCGGCGCAAACTGGTTTACCACATTGGATCTGGCTTCAGGATACCACCAGATCGCGATGTCGGAGGACGACCGAGAGAAGACGGCCTTCACCACACCTATGGGGCTGTACGAATTCAACCGTATGCCGTTCGGGCTCTGTAACAGTCCCGCGACCTTCCAGAGGTTGATGCAGAGGTGCTTTGGAGATCTGTGTTACCAGACGGTACTCTGTTACCTTGATGACGTTATCATCTTCTCCAAGACGTTCGACAGCCACCTAGCTCAGTTGGAGCAAGTGCTACAGCGACTGCAGAGGATTGGACTGAAGCTGAAGACAAGCAAGTGTCACTTCTTACAGCGGGAGGTGCTATACCTAGGACATCATGTGTCGGCCGACGGCATTGCCACAGATCCGGCAAAGATCGATGCTGTGAAAGACTGGGCCGTGCCGAACACAGTGAAACAGCTTCGCTCCTTTGTAGGATTCGCGTCCTACTACCGTAAGTATGTGCAAGGGTTCAGTATGATTGCAGCGCCGCTACACGATCTAGTGACCAGTGTCAACAAGGAAATGAAGGAGAAGGGACGGTTGAGAGGAGCCTTCAAGGACAGTTGGAGTCCAGAGTGTGACGGAGCTTTCAAGGTTTTGAAGAACGCGCTCTGCTCAGCTCCAGTTCTCGGGTATGCCTAGTACCAACGACCATTCATAGTGGAGACGGACGCCAGCCACCTGGGTCTCGGCGCTGTCCTGTCTCAAGAACAGGAAGGACGTCGTGTCGTCATCGCGTACGCGAGTCGCAGGTTGCGACCACCCGAACGCCAGTATAGCTCGATGAAGCTAGAGATGCTAGCACTTAAGTGGGCGGTCACCACGAAGTTCCGTGCCGACCTTTACGGCGGAGAGTTCGTCATCTACACTGACAACAACCCGTTGAAGTACCTGAAGACCGCCAGGTTGGGAGCCATCGAGCAACGATGGGCAGCTGAGCTGGCCCCATTCAACTTCACGATCGAATATCGAGCTGGACGTTCAAACGGAAACGCAGATGCCTTGAGTCGACAGCAACTCGACTACGAGCCCGGGGCAACCGACTTCGACGAGGAAGACGACGTGCAGCAGATATGCGCAACATATGCATCGTGCATGCTACTCCCGCGAGAACTACGCCAACAGATAGAGAAGAATGACAGAGTACGACAAGAATTCCAGGTTGAAGTAAAGGAGATAGAGGTACAGTCAACCCAGTCACCTGCCTTCCCAGCGTTGTCACCTGAAGAACTTGCAGAGTTGCAGAGGAAAGACCCAGACATCAGCAGGTTCCTGATGTACTGGAGGGTCGGCGAGAAGCCGAAGAAGTGTGCACAGAAGGGTGTGACACAACTGCTGAGACAGTGGCACAAGATGAGGGAAGAGAATGGGGTTTTGTACCGCAAGGTGAGAGATCCACAGGGTGGAGAGGTTAAGCAGCTAGTTCTACCGAGTGTGCTGAAGCACCGACTTCTAGAAGCGGTACACGACAAGATGGGTCACCAGGGTGGTGATAGGACGAGCAGCCTGGCGTGGCACCGTTGTTACTGGCCAGGTATGCACAGAGAGATTGATGACTACGTGAAGAACTGTACGAGGTGCACACTAGCGAAGATGCCGCGACAGAAGACACGCGCGCCGATGGGACACCTTCTAGCATCGCGTCCCTTAGAGGTCTTGGCGGTGGATTACACACAGTTGGAGAAGGCAGCAGATGGACGTGAGAGTGTTCTGGTACTGACAGACGTGTTCACCAAATTCGCTTGGGCTGTACCAGCACGTGACCAGAAGGCGAACACGACGGCGCGACTATTGGTGAGAGAGTGGTTTCAGCGTTACGGAGTTCCACAGAGGATCCATTCTGACAGAGGCCGGAATTTCGAGAGTGCGACTATTGGAGAGCTGTGCAAGCTGTACGGCATCGAGAAGTCAAGGACTACGGAATACCATCCAGAGGGGAACGGGCAGTGTGAAAGGTTTAACCGGACTTTACACGACTTGTTAAGGACCCTTCCGCCGGCACAGAAGCGAAGATGGACAGAGCATCTGCCCGAGCTTTGCAACGCCTACAATGCGATGCCACATGCGTCGACGGGATACTCGCCACACTACTTGTTGTTTGGGCGCGATCCCTGGCTGCCGATAGACGCATTCCTAGGGCAGGAGTTGAGGGAGGACGATTGTGACAGCTCGATCGACGGATGGCTTGCCACACATCAGAAGAGACTGCAAGACGCGTATTCTCACGCAAACGAACGACTCGGCGCTGCAGCAGAAAGTCGTAACCTGCTTCCCGAGAGATTGAAGATGAGTGAGCCGCTGACACTTGGTTGCAGGGTTTACCAACGCAAGAGACTACCAGGACGCAACAAAATGCAGGATGCATGGAGCCCGGAGGTGTACAAGGTAGTACGGATACCCGCGGAGCCTGGTGGACCTTACCACATCGAGAGGGCAGACGGGTTCGGCCGACCTCAGACAGTCTGCAGGAAGAACATCCAGCCAGCGGGTCCAGGAGCGATTGTTCCGACTCCAGTGGCAGTCACTCCAGAGGTCAAAGACGACGAACGCTCTGATGAGAGCTCTGACGAAGAGGAGGAGGAGGAGGATTACCTTGTCGCGATCGTTCCAGTGGTTCGTCCGACGATAGCTCCAGCTTCAGTGGTCCAGCCGATTGCTGAGGAGGTTTTGACGGGAGAGGAGATTCACGATGAACCTACCGTGATACCGGTATCGATACCAGTACCCGCACCTAGGAGATCGGGCAGGATGCGGAAGAAGGTGGTACGCTTCGAAGAAGTCGACACGCAAGTACCTACACCGGCCCCGCGGCGATGCAACGTCATTCCTGAACCGTGTGTGGGGGACCAATTGACCCCCATCATGACTAGTTTGTTTGTAGCGATGGCTCGCAGTGGTGTGGTCTTTTCGGGAAGCATTAACCGGGACGGTTAAGAGTTAGTTGGGAAGGACCCAGGAGGAATTTTTAGAGGGACTTTTGATACGCAGGAATTTGGGAGAACCCTAGAGTTCCAGCGGGATGTTCTTTTTTTATATAGTAACCGGGACGGTTAAGATTTAGTTGGGGAGGATGTAGCAGGGTGACACCATGTTAATCGATAGGCGTCACCACCAGCTAATTAGTATTTTGAACAGCTGACGTACCAGCCTCGTCCTGGGGTAACGAAAAAGCCGATTTTCGACAGCCACCTAGCTCAGTTGGAGCAAGTGCTGCATTTTTGATGTGTATGACTATCAACTGATAGACGACCCACCGAGACGACCTACCACATATATATATATATATATATATATATATATATATATATATATATATATATATATATATATATATATATATATATATATATATATATATATATATAAGCTCTATAACTATATATATATATATATATATATTTATTTATTTAAATATATTTATAGTATATATTAATTAATTAATTACCTGCACCAACGTGTGTGCATGTGGAAAATAGTTCACGACAGAAAATGCTCCTTTTTTGTATTTACGATAGAAATTGGAAATTCATCCATTATTTCACGTAGTTGACATTCTGTTTTATAATTCATTGTTATTATATACAGTATCTATTATTGTAGCTATAATGTGTTTATGTTAATAATACATTAAATGTCAACTACTGGCCCGCACATGCGCAGATACACCAAGTGGATAATATTTCACTGGGGACAAATGTTAGCACGACACCGTCAGTACCAGTTCCAGCCGAAACCATATGTCGTAAGAATATATACATACAGACATATATTTGAATCGAGCGCTATGTAATAGGCGCCATTTTCTAAACATGGTTATTACATATCTATTTATAAAACGCACAATGCAGATACACAGTGAAGAGTTCTTAAGCAACAAAACATTACAAATTTAGGAACGTGCCCATTCGAGAATCCAATGATGTCAACAGTAACTAACAATTTCTGCGGTAGGCAATGGCAGAGTATATCAATTGTATTATGACATGATGTGTGCAATAAAATAAAATAATAATAAATTAAGCATTATTGGTTTGCTTAATTGATATAAGAAGAGCACGTTATCATACTGTAAACAAAAGTAACATTGTAGTATTCAAGTAGTATTCAAAAGTATGGAAAACTGTGATCCATCAGGTGATAACTATGACGGCCATGATATCTATAATAGCTATCTGAGTTTATGCATTTGACGGCAGTCTCGCTATGACATGCAGGTATGTACCAGCAGGTACAATATACACGTGATCGTGTATATGTAATTACAGATTGACAAAACATTTTTAGATGTAAGATAAAAGTAATATCCAAATCATATGTAAATTGAGTTCCGTCAGACAATGACCACGACATTTTTTGTCGTCAGCGTTTAAACATTTATCGACAGTCCTTACGTGACATACCGGCCGATGCAGTATGCCCCTGCATGTGTATATGCATACTATCAAGCACAATACAACAAAAACATAAAAATACACGCATGCACCATGTACGATTGTAGACTGATTAGTGTTCATTTAAGTGCATGTATCAGTCAATAACTATTTAGTTATTTTATGGTTAACTGCATCGGCTTCATCATGTTGTTGATGTTTCTGAACAATCAGTCTTTCGGGCACGTAGTGTTTCGTGTTTGAAGAACTAATGTCTTTGCAGTACAGCACTTGTTTTGGGCACGTTATTTGCTAGTTTGAAGAAATTCGTTTATGATCGGTTTTGCAATACAGCAATCTTTTTGGGCACGTGATTTGCTATTTTTTCGAGTTTGAAGGGCACGTAGTTTTTTGAGTTTGAAGAATTTCGTTTCTGACAACAGAATAGCAGAATGTGTCTGAAGGTAAGTTGAGAGTTTGAAAATTGAAGTCCTCTTTGGAGCCCCTTACAATATACATAAATATATATATATATATTATGAATGGGACATTCACAGTACATACACACATGTTATAATTAATGAGGGTGGTGGAAAGGTACAATATGTTACGTGCAGAAGGAAATTGAAGAAGTGATGAAGTTGGCATCAAAGCATCAGAAAAACATAAGTAATATGGTGTTCAGAGTGGAGAAATGGAAAGTGAAAGTTCTGACACGGTTAATGATTAGAAAATAACTGATGTGTGTTATGTCTGTGTAGGGGGTTAACACTGAAAGAGTGGAGACGGTGAAGCATGAGTCCAGGGATTCTTTGGAGAGGTGATACGAATCGAAGAGCTGGTTGTGATGCTGCATATTAGTAAGAAATAAAGAAGACAGCAGGATAATCATTGTTTTGTTAGCATGATATGGGAAGGGCACGACCGTTCTTGTCATGAAGTAGACACGGCAAGTCCGCATGTAGTAGAAAGGGCAAGATCACTGGTAACTTGATTTAAAGAGTGCTAGTCCGGTCATTCCACTCAAAAAAAGTGGTCGAAGGTCGCTGCTGATCATGTCGTATATAGGTAAGCTTCATTTAGGCTGTATACCTTATTTTCTTTGCACAGCTAACACAAATAATGCACGTTACCGACAAAGTAATGTTTTTTGTCAAGGCAATGTTTTATTATCATGTAAATGCAATGAATACTATGGTCAGAATCGTCTTCTAAACACGCATTGCAAATAATCGCAATTGAACGTTAGAAACACATTTGTCGAAGTAAATAGTGTTAGTCCAGTCAATCTGCGTAACTATGATGGTGTTTTTAAGTTGTACAACATGTTTACATTACCAGAACAAATGTCCACCCAAATCCACGCGGTAAACATTGCCATAGTTTTGATAATAATGGTAAGTGTTGAAAGGTCGCTGCGGGTCACTTTTCACATTGAAATGTTGGGAAATACTTTATTGTGAAAATGTGCCACGCAGCGACCGTTCATCTTGCATTGTAGGGATGATACGACTTAGGCTGTATGCTTTAAGTGCATGTGAATGGGTGTAAGTCGCTATTTCAGTTGTCAAAAACAATCAGTTATTCAAAATCCCCATCGTTTCACTAGTTTTATTTTCACAATGATAATTTCGTACTGTCTCGATAATTATTGTACGTATTGGTGGATTCATGTTGCTTATTGGACATTGTGAAGCTGGTATGCGAAGCACGAGGTTAGTGAAGGAACTGGCGAACTGTCTGTGCACAGTTGGGGTTAATGGGTGGAATCGTGCAAGATAGGCTCTCTACTACTATTTGGGACGTGCAAGACATGGCACAGAGAAAGCAACTAGCAGCTGTGGCTTTCCGGAAGCTGTGGTCTGTCTGCGACTATATAGTGCAAGATGTAGACTGCCTGAGATCGTATGACCGAAGTCAATAAAATAATATAAGCAAGAACTTCAAGAAAGCGACACAAGCGAAACTGTCCCCATTGTTGCAATGAGACAGTGACGCGAAAGTGCGATCACATAATAACATATAAATTCAAACCAGCATTAAAATATTGCTGTTACATGTCTAAAAGTTGTCCATGCAAAGAATACAAGTATGTACATATCAAAGGTGAGAGGTCAACCGCCCCAGGCACTGTTCCATGGACCAACACATGATACAAGTAAATTTACTTATTATTCTCCCTTCAACAACCACAAGACATCTATGGATCCATCTCAAGGTGAGGGGTCAACCGCCACAGGCACTGTTCCAAGAACCAACATATGACACGAATAAATGTACGTATCATTCTCCCTTCAAACACCTCAAGACATATGAAAACGACAAGACAATAGTGCATCGGATAAAATAATTTCGCATGCAATCGCCCTCACCAATAACCAATATAACTAAGACTAAGTCTATGTAGTGGGACACATCGGTGACTGCATAATCGTTCGTATTTCCTTCAAAAACAACTATTCTAATAATTTGTCTGCAATCAATCGATGAAATAATTGTTTATAATTTAGAATATTGATATCTTGCATAAAGATTTCTTCAGACTAAATGGGCCCAAAAATAAAACGAAGAACTCAAAATCCTTCGATGTGTGCGGCAAAAAAGCGCTTCGTTGCGCATTCGGTCTCGACATATAAACACCGAAGCTCTGATGTATTGAAACGTATTTATTACGACCGCATGGTTTGGTCATGGCGCCGGCACAAGACAAGTTATTGAACTCCGAACTCTGACAGTGAAACCGGGAGCATAGGTTTTTTCATCCACTACATCCTTCCCAACTTTAGTGAGAAAAACACGTTCAATCGAGACGTAAAAAATTGTCCTGTAAAAAAAATAATAGTTGTTGATTACTGTGTGTAAAGTCCAAACGAGAGCGTTATAAAAACAAATTACTGTTATAAACAAGCAAAACACTGCAAGTAAAGAAGTAATAAAATTACAAATCCAAACGTTCAGGGTGTTTCCTGATACGTGCAGAACGTCTAGGCTCTGCTACAGATGCTGCAGCAGGCACAATGTCAGTTTGTTGACTTGCTGCGGGCGGCTTCGCTGGTGAGCGAAGCTGCGCCTGTTGATCTGCCTCAGACTTTTCACCAGACTCGGTCACGTCCTCATGGGATGTCTCCAACGGCGTAGGCCGGACCGATGGCGTCACCTGATGACTCGACAGTCTTCCTTGCAGCTGATTGCTGTGATGTCGTGCAATAGTGCCATCTTCTAGACGGACGGTGTAAGATACCGGCCCAGTCTGAAGATGAATCGTGCCCGGTACCCAACGTGCAGTGTTACCGTGGTACCGTAGAGCATACACCAATTCACCAGGTTGGAAAGTTCGAACTTTGGCATGACGGTCATGTTTCGCCTTCTGTTTGGCTTGTTCAGCTACGACCTCGTTCGGCTAGGCCATTGGAGGCAGGGTGGTGTGGAGCACTCGAAATGTGCTTGATGCCATTGTGTCGGCAGAAATCTTGAAGCTCTTCACTGACGAAACCAGTGGCTTTGTCACTGACGATGACATCAGGGATGCCATGAGTGCTAAACGACTGTCGCAGTTTGCTGATAGTAATAGCTGATGTTGAGACTGACGTAAGGTAAGCGTCTATCCACTTCGAATGGGCGTCAATTACCACCAGCATCATTCTGCCCATGAATGGACCTGCATAGTCGATATGCAGTCGCGACCAAGGTCTATCGGGGAATGCCCATGGTTGTAGGGGAGCTTCCGTAGGTCTGGGCCGGCTACGCATGCAGATGTCGCAAGTTTTGGCCGTTTTCTCAATGTCTTGATCGATACCAGGCCACCACATCATACTGCGGCCTACGGCTTTTATGCGGACGATCCCAGAGTGTGCGTTGTGCAGTTCTTCCAACAGTGCTTGGCGGAGGGCACTTGGAATAATCACTCGTGTGCCCCACATGAGACAACCATCATGGATGCTGAGTTCATCTCTTCTTTGAGTGTACGGCTTCAGGAGTTCGTTATCGTCATGATCTGGAAATCCATCCTTCGTCCTGATGAAGACTTGTGACAACACCGTGACAGGAGACATGTCCAAATACTGCATCGTCAGTATCGTGTCCGCTGGCACTGGTACGTGTCTCGGAGGGCCACCTACCGGAAGGCGGCTAAGAGCGTCTGCTTGTGGGATGCTTTGTCCCGGCCTGTGGATAATCTGGTATTCGTAGGCAGCCAGTGTCAGGGCCCATCGCTGCATCCGTGGCGACAGCATCTGTGGAACGGCTTTCGTTTCTCCAAACAATCCAAGAAGCGGCTTATGATCTGTGACGATGGTAAACTTGTGACCCCACAAATACTGGTGAAACTTCTTCAGTCCCACTATGACGGACATACCCTCTTTGTCAATCTGAGCATAGTTTTTCTCAGCATGCGAGAGACTTCTGGAGTGATACGCTATGGGTTTCTCTGCACCATCTTCCATGACGTGAGCAAGAACGGACCCAATGCCGTATGGAGAGGCATCACATGTGAGTACCAACGGTTTGGAAGAGTTAAAGTGAGTCATGACCTGTGGGGAACTAAGCATCTCTTTCGTCTTGTTGAAGGCCTCTTGTTGTGTCTTCCTCCAGTACCACTTGGTGTCATGCATGGGGCCAGCATCGTCGCAAGGTTTGGCAAGAAACGACCATAGTGAATCACCATCCCAAGATATGAGCGTAACTCGGTGATGTTGGTGGGCGCTGGAGCTTCACGGACTGCTGACAGTGTCTCACCGGACGGGTGTATGTCTTCGGCATCGATACGATGACCCAAGTAATCGACCTCGTCACTCAAGAATTGACACTTGGATTCTTTCAGGCGGAACCCAGCTTGAACCAGTCGTTCGAGCACGCGATCAAGTGTCTGCAAATGTTCATCTTCTGTTGGTCCCGTCACCAACACATCATCCAAATACACCATTGTGTTCGGTATGCCCTTCAAGAGCGAGTCCATAACACGTTGGAATATGCCAGGTGCTGATGACACTCCGTACGGTAGTCTCTTGTATGTGAAGAGACCTAGCGGCGTGTTGATGGTGACGTACTTCCGACTGTCAGGATGTAGCTGGATCTGTTCATACGCGTGACGCATGTCGAGCTTCATGTACGTGGTACCATTCCCAAGCTGTGCATACAAATCCTCTATTCGGGGAATAGGATATCTGTCCAGTTTGGCTACTTGGTTTACGGTGAGTTTGTAGTCACCACAGAGACGTACACTCTTGTCTGCCTTGATTACTGGTACCACAGGGGCGGCCCAGTCCGAGTACTGGACGGGCTCTATGATATCCTCAGCCAGGAGTCGATCAATTTCTTTGTCCACCATGTCTCGCATTACATAGCGCCAATAGACGATCAATTATAATTGATCGTCTATGGCTGTTTGTGGGTGACACCGGCTCCCCGGGTCAAGGACGCTCTCGCTCTCCGGGTTTGATTTCGGTTGGTCGTGTTTTCTTGTTCTGCATTAAATGTTCATGTTACATCTTACTAGTGTCTGTTTGCAAGACTAAATATGCGTTCTTTATCACCCTAATGGCGTGGTGGCAGTGTTCATAACGAACTCACACACCGAATTGTGTACAATAGCAAATTGAATCGCATTGACTTTCTAGCCTACTAATCGGCGCAAGCAGTTAGCCTTGAACGACGGCTTTGACTTTGTCGCACTAGTAAAATCGTAGTAGCCTAACGTTAACATGGCCAACACGCAACGTGCACCGAAACAGTGGTGTCTCACGAAAACCGAAACCGTAAACTCGTTTGAGGACTGGCGTCAAAACCTTATTTATACCTTATCGCTCGACACCAACTTCACGCAATTTATTACCATTGATGCCAACTGGGGGAAGAAGTGTGCCTCTGAACCAAACAGAGGTTTCATTGATGATGACGTCATTGCGTCAGGCGGCCGTACGGCTCTCCAGCAAGTGTACATGCTAGAGCTGATGCTAGGCCAGATAGCCAATTACTGCCCAGTTATATCGCGCAACACGATCGTCAAGAATTCAACTAGTTTATCTTGCATCTGGAAAACTATTTCACGGATTTCAGTCTACGGGCGCCCATTTTCTTGACTTTGCCGACATTCAGCTCCAGGCTGATGAACGTCCTGAAGATCTGTATCAGCGCTTAGTGGCCTTCGTTGAAGACAACATGCTCCAGCGAGGGAGTGTTATTCTTCACCATGGTGACGCCATAAATGTCGACGAAGAAATGACACCTTCGCTCGAAAACATGCTTGTGCTCACATGGTTGAGATTAATTAACGTGGCACTCCCAAAGCTCGTCAAGCAACGATACGGCAATGAACTGAGAGCTAGAAACACTGGCGTCGATTAAGCCTGAAATTTCCCAGGCCCTAGACTCACTACTTGATGAAATCACTTCCGCCGATGATGCAAAGATCATGCGTACAGCTACGGCTCACTATCAACAGAACAAATTTGGGCAGAAACAGTCCTTCTCAAGGCGTCAACCATCTCCATTTTCTGCTCCAAGGCGGTCTACCAGTACAAAAGCATGTCCACTCTGCAAACAAGCTGGCCGCAGCAACGTGCAGCATTTCTTGAGCGAATGCCCATATCTTCCCGAACAAGATCGTCGCTACATGGCTAAGATCCGTCAAGTCACTGACGTACACGAAGAGGACGACGAGTATGAGTACAGCCATGAGCTCCATCAACCCGAAATCGTTGACCAGCCTACGTTAGGCCTCGCTACGGCACAACGCATCGACATACGTCAGTCGCCTTATCTGGACACGTTTTGTGGCCATCACACGGTCCGAGTCACCATCGACAGCGGTGCAACAGGCAACATGATCCGACATTCCACTGCTCTGAGACTCGGTTGTGAGATCAAGACCTCTTCTCAATCGGCTCATCAAGCTGATGGGACATCGCCCCTGGCCATAATTGGCGAGACTACAGTACGCCTAACACGCAAAAACCACACCTTCTCGTTTTGTGGGTTAGTCGTGAAGAACTTGGATGTCGAAGTTCTAGCTGGCACTCCATTTATGGAAGTCAACGACGTGACCATACGTCCAGCTAAGAGAATCATCACGCTGTCTGATGGCACGACTTACACGTATGGTACAACCGACGAATCTCTCAACCGACATGCAGTCCGACGCACCCACGTGTTGCGAGCGCCCCCCACCAATACCACGGTTTGGCCTGGCGAGTTCGTGGAAGTAAACCTCCTCACTGACTTGTTTACTACGGACTCCACATTCGCTTTGGAGCCACGCCTTGACACTACAGGCAACAAGTTCACACGAGACCGTGACCTGTGGCCACAACCGTCGCTCGTTACCAGCGTAGATGGCATGGTACGTATACCCAACCTGACAAACACCACTCGCTTGCTGAAACGAAACGAACACTTTTGCCAAATTCGAGACGTGTTTGTACCGGACGTTCCAACAAACACTCCCTTACGTTCTGACGTTATCAGTAAGGCCATAGACCTACAACCTCGCAGATCTACACCTAGCAAGCACTCTGCCTCTGTCCAAATCGATCCGGACATGAAACTATCATCCGATGAACGTGCATCATTCCGCGCCATCATTGAAGAATACGACGATGTATTTGACCCTAACTACACTGGCTATAACGGCCATGTTGGACCTTTCGAAGCGGTCGTAAACATGGGCCCTGTTCAACCACCTCAACGGAAAGGCCGCCTACCACAATACGCTCGAAATCAGCTCGTTGAGCTTCAGAACAAATTCGACGAACTTGATACGATGGGCGTTGTCGTCCGACCTGAGGAGGTTCCTGTGAACGTCGAGTACCTCAATCCGTCGTTCCTCGTTAAGAAGCGAAACGGTGGACACCGATTAGTCACTGCATTCACAGACGTGGGACGCTATAGCAAACCACAACCATCCCTGATGCCCGACGTTGATAGCACCCTGCGTAAAATCGCACAATGGAAGCACATCGCAACAACAGATTTATCGAATGCTTTCTATCAAATACCACTCTCCCGTGAATCAATGAGGTACTGCGGTGTCGTCACGCCGTTCCGCGGCGTACGCGTGTATGCACGCTCTGCAATGGGGATGCCCGGGTCAGAAACTGCACTCGAAGAATTGCTATGTCGCATACTCGGAGATCTGCTGCAAGAAGGCAGTGTCGCTAAACTTGCAGACGACATCTACTGCGGCGGCAACACCATTGTTGAACTTCAACAAAACGTCAAAAGGCTGTTACAATGCTTCGCCAACAGTGGTTTGCGACTATCAGCCACCAAGACAACGATTTTTCCGACGTCAACTACCATTCTCGGTTGGATATGGAATATGGGTACCATTCGGGCGAGTCCTCACCGTATTGCTACCCTAGCCAGCTGTGAAGCTCCCACGACTGTGAAGGCCATGCGCGCATTCGTTGGAGCTTACAAAATGCTAGCGCGTGTAATACCCGGTTGCTCTGCCTTACTCGCACCTTTCGATAACGCAACTGGCGGACGCCAGTCTTCTGAACACATCGTTTGGACAGACTCGTTACGGAAGGCCTTCAAGCATGCACAGGACAGTCTACATACGAACAAGGCTATCACGTTGCCTCGACCCTCCGACAAGCTATGGCTTGTGACCGATGGCTCCACCAAACAGTACGGACTAGGGGCTACCTTGTACGTTATGCGTGCTGGCAAATTGAAGCTGGCCGGATTCTTCAGTGCGAAATTACGCGGGCGACAAACTACGTGGCTGCCTTGCGAGATAGAGGCGTTGTCCATTGCAGCCGCAGTGAAGCATTTCAGCCCGTACATCGTACAGTCGAGTCACACTGCGTCTATCCTCACTGACAGCAAGCCTTGCGCACAAGCTCATGAAAACTGTGTCGCGGCGAGTTCTCTGTGAGTCCGCGAGTCTCTACATTCTTGTCGGTAGTCAGCCGCTATCAGGCAACTGTCCAACACCTCGCCGGCTCAGCAAATGTCCCATCAGACTTTGCTATTCGCAACGCACCGACATGTCTCGAACAACAGTGTCAAGTATGCACCTTCGTCAGGCAAATGGAGGAGTCGGTTGTCCTGCAATGCGTCACTACCAACGATGTGACATATGGGAGGGCTCGACTTCCGTTCACCAGCAGATCAACGTGGCTAGCTATCCAAGCCGAATGCCCTGATTTGCGACGCACCCTTTCACACCTCACACAAGGGACGCGACCATCCAAGAAAATAACGAATGCCAAAGACGTCAAGCGATATCTAAACGTCGCATCCATCGCCCGTGATGGTCTGCTAGTCGTACGTCGTAACGATCCACTCAGCCAAGCACGAGATTGCATCATCGTTCCCCGCATGGTCCTTGACGGGCTAGTGACAGCACTACACATTCAACTGGACCATCCCTCGTGTTACCAGTTGAAACAGGTCATGCATCGCTATACGCGTTGGACCTGGACAAAGCAATCGACACAGCGTCGCGTAGCTGTCACCAATGTGCCTCACTATGCGATACTCCACACTCGACTATCCCACAGTCTACAGGCAATCCTCCAGAGGTGGTAGGAATTTCCTATGCCGCAGACGTCATCAAACGTGAGAAACAACTCATCTTGGTCCTACGCGAGTGCGTAACGTCATACACTGCTTCGTGTTTAATCGATGACGAACGCCGCGACACACAACGAGACTCTCTGGTCAAGCTGTGCATTGGCTTACGACCGCTAGATGGGCCTCCTGCTGTCATACGCACTGACCCCGCCCCAGGGTTTGCTGCTCTCGTCAAGGACGCCCTGCTGTCCACGTATCGACTCACGATTGAACTTGGACGCGTCAAGAACGTCAATAAAAATCCGGTTGCAGAAAAGGCTGTACGCGAGCTCGAGCATGAACTGTTACACCAACAACCCACAGGCGGGGCTGTCACGCAGCTTGTTCTATATATTGCCACCGCAAACCTCAACACTCGTATACGAAACAGGGGGTTTCCGCCAGAGAGTTGTGGACCCAGCGAGACCAGTTCACAAACGAACAACTGCCGTTAACCGATTACGACCTCATTCGCCAGCAGCATTCTTTGCGAAATGCCAACCACGCTCCAAGTCAACTATCGAAGTCACCCAGTCATACCGTATCCAAAGCACTAAATATTGATGTTGGTGACATTGTGTATCTGTACTGTGACCGAAACAAGTCACGTTCTCGGTGTCGGTACCTAGTAGTGAGTGTAGATGGGGTCTGGCTTAATGTCAGCAAATTCATCGGCAATCAATTGCGAGCCACCTCCTATCGAGTGAATGCTACAAGGTTGCTGCCCATACACTTGATCCGCCAACGGCGTATCAATACGGTGACTCGACGAATACGCCGACATATGACCCCCACTCCAGAACCTCGATCGAGCATACCAACACAGCTACTGTACCCTGCCACACCTGACGACGCTCAGTCGGTACATCCGATTCCGGATGCGCAGACTCCGGTCGTTCCGAACGAGGAGAGGCAAGAGTCCGAAGATGAAGAGAACTTCCCCGCCGAGGAGCTTCCCCGTCGATCAACCAGAAGACGCAGACCTCCCGAGTATCTAAGCGACTTTGTCACTTAGACTATAATTGCAATAATATTATTGTATAGTTGCTTTCTCTATAATTAGTCATATATAGTATAAGGAGAAGAAAGAAGTCACGCCAATAGACGATCAATTATAATTGATCGTCTATGGCTGTTTGTGGGTGACCCCGGCTCCCCGGGTCAAGGACGCTCTCGCTCTCCGGGTTTGATTTCGGTTGGTCGTGTTTTCTTGTTCTGCATTAAATGTTCATGTTACATCTTACTAGTGTCTGTTTGCAAGACTAAATATGCGTTCTTTATCACCCTAATGGCGTAGGGCAGTGGTCGCGACTTGTAGTACTTGGGATTGCCTCATTGTCTACGTAGATCTTGGCAGCGTCTGTTTTAACTGCTTGGTGCGAGTCTGTAAACCCGATGGCGTATGAATCGTATTTATTACGGCCGCATGGTTTGGTCATGGCGCCGGCACAAGACAAGTTATTGAACTCCGAACTCTGACAGTGAAACCGGGAGCATAGGTTTTTTCATCCACTACAGAAGCAGGTGTACGATATCATCCGATCAACGGCTTTGACACAGCGAGATTCAGGAACAGTTCGAGGTTAATTCAACTACCCAGCCCAAGCACTGATCTATATATATATATATATATGTATATGTATATATGTATATATGTATATATATATATATATATATATATATATATATATATATATATATATATATATATATATATATATATATATATATATATATAGGTCAGTGAGCCCAAGTTGTACAACTAAACATGGCTACGGATATATGAGTTTTCCTTTATTGCCGCTTTCACAGTTTCCACACAAATTGACTTCTACCACCCATACAGTAAAACAATTCTCAACGGATTTGCCCTGATCTAAAGCTGTAATACATTTGATAAATAAAAACACTACTTTCCGTGTTTCAGCGGATAATGCTCACCCGTGACATCGTCACGTCATTGTTCACTTACACACATTCATACAAGCACACATGCACACATGCATGCAACATTTCAATATTAATAAAACTTATTAAAATGACAGCGCATATCCCCTATTACTACATTTGCATGTACTGATTACAGGTATGCTGGAATGCCCACTTCACACATTTAATGGAAAGAGATTTGCTCACAAAATATTTGCATACCAAAAGATTTGTTCATGGGGCATTTGTTTACATTTTAAAAGTTGTAGATGCTTGTTTTGACAATTAATTATACAAGTATTGTATCGTTATTGCTGAGGATAAAAGGGGTGTTGGATTCTCTGGGTTTGTAGTATACTGTGTGTTTGTACACCTGCATAATGCATTGCATAGCAATTCATACACAGTACACACACTACGTAGTACATATTACTACTACATAGTACATACAGAATACATATGTTACAGGTGCATATTTTTTGCATGAATGCAGCCTTTTGCATAGATCTAATGACCCCATAAGTTCACTTGGCTGGAAGTAGCCAGCCCCAAATGTTTACTTTAAACATATTTGCAGAGGCAATCAAGCCATGATTAACCATCAACTTACAAATGACCCTACAAATGGACATTCTATTGTCTAGGCCTTCCCTCCAAATCTTGCCTGCCTGGATGACCTGCCCACTGCCCAGTGAACACCCCAATTGGTAGTTAGTATTTTCCAATTGTGTTAACTAGTGTCTACTGTTTAGTGTCTTCAATTTTCCTAGCACTGATTCATTCACAGTTGTACTAAGTCACATGTCTGAACCTGATCTCTGTCAGACTAGTGACTGCTGGCCTGCTGGAAATGCCACTGGGTGACATAACTGAAATATCAATTAATACCAAATTTACTACCCTTACTGGTAACATTAATTAATTAAATTAAGTTACCTTAGTTGACCGACCAAGCAGCGTGAACAATATGTTATACATGAACAGCAACATGAGAAAGAAGTAGTAGTAGCTAGTACTAGCTAGTAGTAGCTACTACCTAGACACTACTAGACAACAACTGACATTAGTATTTCAGTAGATACCAGATTGGTAGACATTATGCAATGTTTAGATATTTACTTACTTAGGTTTACTTAGGTTCTTCGTGACCGTAGGCGGTGGCCTCGGTGGTCAGATCTTCAACTTTCCCTTGGAATGCTCTACAGCTTCCTGGTAAGGCGGCTTTGTAGTTGTAGAGAAATTCCTCAGTACTCAAATGTGTATCTAGACGGGTTTTAAACGAGTTGACACTTGGGGCAGTTACAACTACTTCCGGTAGATCATTCCATAATCTGGTAGCTCTAAGTGAGAAACTTTCTTTTCTAACGTTTGTACGAGCACGTTCTAGAAACAATTTCAAACTATGACCCCTTGTTCCTTCCCTTGTATCAATGTCTTTGTGCAACTTGACAATGTTAGATACATCACTGTCATATTTCCTTTGACGCAGTTTATATACCTCAATAATATCACCACGTGTTCGTCTATACGCAAGAGTGGGAAGTCTCAATCTCTCAAGTCTTTCCTGGTAAGGAATATCCTTCATACCAGGAAGCTGCTTTGTTGTGCGTCTCTGTATGTTTTCGATGGCATCTTTGTATTTCTGTTTATAAGGGGACCATATTGATATTGCATAATATAAATGACTCCTCACTAAAGCTTCATATAATGGCACAACATTATGTTGATTTAGGGTTTCAACAAGATTTAAGAAGATTGCCATCCCAAACAACAAGTTCCAGATAGCAAATGGACAAGGAAGCCATTGGCTTATCGAGAGTCCAACAATTTTCTCATCTATGTGTAGCCCGCCCTTATCAAATATCTGTCAATTAATTTTTTTAACATATTCACACTACACCTGTACTAGCATTAACACAATCATTTGGCAGTTTGTTCCATTCATTTATCATCCTCTGTCCAACCTACACTGCTCCGTAACTAATGCTGCTTTGTTTCCTCTGGCTGGTTCTACTGCCTTCTTTAAGTTTGAAGAACATATTCCTATCAACATCCTCATTTTAAACACTTCTATTTGGTCTCCTCTTAGTCTACTGGTCTCTAGTGTTGTCAAACCACATTGTAATAAGCGACTTTCGTAACTAAGGTCTCTCAATTCTGGAATAATTTTGGTTGCTCTTCGTTGTATTCTTTCTAGCTTGTCTATGTCCTTTTTATGATACGGCCTCAATGCTTGAATACAATATTCCAAATGTGGTCTAACTATTGCTTTGCACAGGGGTACAATTAGCTGTTTCTTCTTATACATGATAGTTCTCCTAATTAGCCCTATAATTTGATTTCCTTTCGAAGCAGCAATCCGACATTGCTCTGAAACTTTCATGTCAGCACTAAATGTTACTCCTAAGTCCTTTTCTTGTGTGGTTTACCTAGTACAGCATCCCCCATTTTATATTCTTCTTCCATGTCCTATGTGTATACATTTACACTTCCCAAAATTGAATAACATTTGCCATTTTTCTGACCATTTAACTAATTTATCTAGATCATCCTGTAAACTTTGTTTATCTGTATCATTAGTAACCTTTCTCAATAATTTTGTGTCATCTGCAAATTTGAGTACTTTGCTAGATATGTCATCTTCTAAATCGTTTATATATATATATATATATATATATATATATATATATATATATATATATATATATATATATATATATATATTAAAAACAGTATAGGGCATAATACTGATCCCTTTGGTATCCCATTCAAAACCGATTTCCTGTTTGAAATCTCACCATCTACTATTACTCTGTCTTCTGTGTGTAAGCCACTTTTCTATCCAGTTGATTACATCATTACCTATGCCATGGGCTTTTAGTTTAAGTAACAATCTTTGATGTGACACTTTATCGAAAGCTTTCTGAAAATCTAAGTAGACAACATCCACTGGTGACCTGTCATCTACCCACTTTGTAATTTCTTCAAAAAAACATAAGAGATTGGTTAGACACGACCTTGCTTTTAGGAACCCATGTTGAAATGTATTTATTATTTTATGTTTTACAAGGAATTCTACCATGTGGTCTCTAATTAAAGTTTCAAGTAATTTACATACAACTGATATTAAACTCACGGTAATTTTCTGGCTTGTTCCTCGATCCCTTCTTAAATAGCGGCGTAATGTTTGCTTCTCTCCATTCTGAAGGAACTATTCCTTCAACAATTTCCTTAAGCAGTTTTGGTGGTATCCCATCAACTCCAGGTGATTTATTATATTTCATCTTCTTAATTTTCTTTGCTATCATTTCAGGAGTTACAAATAACTGCCCTAAATGTTCTGGTTTATTGCCCTCAAATTTAGTAAATGGAACTGGAAGCAAGCTGATATCTTCTGTGTTAAAAACTGAGCTGAAATACTCGTTCTGGACCTCTGCCATTTGAAACCCGTCTGAAATTATGTTTCCCCTGTTGTTTTCCAGTGGTCCGACCTTATCTCGAACTTTCTGTTTACTCCTTACATAAACATAGAAACTCTTGCTGTCATTTTTTATATTACCTGCCAATTTTTGTTAGGTTCTTTTAGATTTTCTAATTTCAGTTGTAGCTAGGTTAAGTGCCCTCCACATAGTTTGCTTAATCACTATTTTTCTTATAGCTTCTTTTGACAAGTGTTTCTTTCTAGGCCGTTTTCCTTATATTTTCAAGGGAACAAATTTATCGATGCTATTCTCAATTTCATATTTTAGAATATTCCAACATTCAATTGCAGTCTTATTCATCAGCATGTTATTCCAATCTAGCTTTGCTAAGTATTTTCTCATATCTTTATAGTTACCTCTGTGGAAGTTTCTCCTATACATTTTTTATTTTTACTTTCTGATTTTACATTGATGTCAAAATGTATTTGATTGTGGTCACTGTTATCCAATGGTTCATGTATTTTTATATTGTCCACTAATTCTTTTTGTGATGATAAAACTATATCTAATACATTTTCTCCCATGGTTGGTTCTAGCACATGCTGAGTAAGGAAGCTCTCCTGACTTAAAAATGTTTGGTCCTCACCCCTGTACTCTCTAGAGATTTCCATTGTATGTGTCCATGGTTAAAATCTCCCATTATGATACATTCCCCTTTACTAACTTCCTTTATAGCATTTTGTATTTTTGTGTTATCATCTTCGTTTATGTTTGGACTTCGGTAAACTAATCCAATAGTTAATTTTAAATTTCCTGAAACTATTTTGCACCAAACAGCTTCATCGTAATCTTTCTAATTTTATTTCATAAGCCTGAATAGATTCTCTAACATATAAAATAACTCCCCTTCTTCCTATTCGATCTCTCCTAAACATTACGTATCCTGTCAATTCTAATTCAGTATCTGTTATGTCTGTGTTGGCCCATGATTCGGTAATACCAATTATGTGAGGGTCAATATCTTCTACCATAATGTTTAATTCGCTTTTCTTATTTACTATACTCCTAGCATTTAAACACATGCATCTATAACCTGCTTCAGACATGTTTTTCAGAAGGGTTGTAAAGGACCTTCTAATAACTGCCATGATACTGTTTGCTTTGTTTATTTTTTGGTTGACGTGTTTATCAAATTCTAGGTTAGAATCAATAATAACCCCGATGTCAATTTGTTCTTCTATTCCTCCTAATTTATGGGCAGTATTATCTATCTTCAGGTTATAAGCATACTTATAACATGAAGATAGATAATATTAATACCTTATATTTATATACCTCAAGATATTAATGTTTTTTAACGTTGTTTAATAAAACAATATGTATATATTACAGTTTATTTGTGTTTCGTTTTTGTTATATAAGATATGTTTATCTTTTCTAATTTTAGCGGGCCGCGGGCTTGTGGCCTGCGGGCATGGGCCGGGCCAGGGTCTGAAACGTGCAGGCTGGGCCAGGCCTAAATTCTATTTTCCAGGCCTGGGCCAGGTAACGAATTTTTGTGGGCCTGGATTCTAACTGTTAATTGCAGGCCGGGCTTGGGCTCAAATTACAGGCCCGTGCCAGGCACTAATGCTCGCACACATGCATGCATGGCAGACACACACTTTAGACTAAACATGAAATGATGCAAACAAATGAAAAGAAAGTTAAATTCACAACAATCTGATACTTTATTTTCCAAATCGTATTACAAATTATTATTAACAATTATTGTATCGAAAGGCTGTGTTATAGCACTAACACATAATAGAAACGGTACAGTTTTCACTTAAAACGATCATCAAACACTCTATGCCTCTTCAAAACAACTTGTGACAAACATACATGTTGTCTAAATGGATTTTTTTTCAATATCATGTAATGAACAACAAGATAAAGATAAGGTAAAGTTAGCGTCTCATAAAATACAGATATGGCGTATCATACCCATATATGGAAAATGCCTACAAAATTACCATACAAATTGGTTATATTTCACTGGTTCGTCATGATGGTATTAAGCCTAAATCACGTTAAAACTTATTTTTTTAAACAAAATATAGAGCTTCACTTGTACAATGATTAAAACATTATTACTACTAACAAACCCTGTTTTTATGACTTCATTATAACAACACTGTTACTACATATAAATGAACACACAAAATAAATAGTTGCATAAATCACTGTGAACTTCGCGTAAATAATGGTAAAATACTTTGCACTTTGCATGTTCTGTTGTATTGTAGCACCTCAGGACTATGTAAAATATAAATTGATGTTACCCATTTTATACTGTTATGTGCCAACAGGACTACTGATACCAATCTTCAAAACTTACACTGGACATTAACATATATTATATATTGCCTCTATTTCATTATGCTAAATTGGATCTGTGCATTTGCATTTAGTATTGCACATTATGAGTGCAAGTGTGAGGCGCACATAAGAATTCCTCCTAGAATATAAAAGATGAGAAAGATTAAGTCTTAATTTCAAGTTGGTCC
The DNA here is from genome assembly GCA_963662155.1 of Lamellibrachia columna. NCBI lineage: Eukaryota > Metazoa > Annelida > Polychaeta > Sabellida > Siboglinidae > Lamellibrachia > Lamellibrachia columna. The sequence continues at coordinate 4,727,927 of OY759264.1, read as the reverse complement.
CATTGGTAAGCCAATGAAAGATTCTGATAAACTGTTAAGTGCTTGAATGAAGCCCACATTACGAAGATGACATTATATTTCTATAATTATCATGTCACCAGCAGCTGCTTAGCCAGGAAATACAGACTAGGACATGGATGAGAAAGCCACCTTCATATTAGCAAGTATGTTGTATTTAAACAGAAACTAATTACAATTTTAGCCTTGGAGTAATAAACTTCAAGTGTAACCACGCAGCTACTTATCACTTACTTTCACAACAACAAACTACTAGACACTCTAGTTTATCTACAGGTAACACATACTGAAATTACTTGATAACTTAAACATAATTCATCAGGCAACCAATTTTGTTTACAAATTCATAGCACACTACAGTGCACTCTGCTTAACAGAATCATCCATTTAGCAGAATCAAATATATCGGCTGGGACAGAATCGTGCAGTATTAAAATATGTTGATTAAGTGATTCAGCCGCTTTGGCTCAAAGTGATTCTATTAAGCACAGTACACTATACAGCTGTATTCATTTGTGTGGTGAATAATAATCATTGTGAAAATGTATTTAAAATATCTGGGAAAACAAGTTTCCCCAACTGTAAAGACACTGCTGTGATAGGGTTGGCATGCTGATGTTTCTCAAGGCAATTAAACAACGCACAAATTCTCATGTCTACAACCATTGGTTAATAATATTATATTCTTTACTTTTGCATAATTTAATACATTCTGCACCACTATCGACACAGACTGTGAATAAGACCAGTCAATCCTACCAACAGACACAAGTGATTCAGGATGCTGTTTCTTTTCAAGTCTCAGTGAAAGTTTGACTTAATTCATCCCTCAAACAACAAGAAATTCAAAGCCCGCGAGAGTAACTATAGCAGAAACCTCAAGAGCTGGGAAATTAAATAAAAAACCTATCATAACACTGACTAATAAATCACAGGCTATTTTTGATTCCATGATTGGGGCTGCGAAAACATCAAATTTTACAAACAACAAAACATTTTGTAACTGCCCTGAGAGGAAGTAATTCTAGTCCACAGAAGAGCTCTAATCCAGTTGATTAAATCACCTGATCAAGAACTCTACCTGACATAATCGTGTTCATATTGAAAACAGAGTTGTCATTAATCAACACAAAGTAGTGGTATTTTGTATGTCCTTGGAGGAAATGGCACTCCAAGCATAAGTGTACTTGCAACAAAAGAAAGTTATCTGCAACAATCCTGTCAAGATCCCAGCTAGACTTCCCTCAAGATCCCAGCTAGACTTCCTTCAAAATCCCACCAAGACTCCCCACTGAAAGACTCATTCATCAGAGCTATGTTATTTCTAAGCAGTCATAATTTCTCAAGACTGCAGTCTGTTATCGTCTCCCCACAGAATAATGTGCCTGAATTCACACATTCTTTCCACCAGATATTAAATTCGAAGGTATTCCTCTAATTTCTAACGACATCTCTAAACAGAGCTGACTACACATTGAACAACACCCATGGTATCAGTTAAACACAAACACAAGATTAACACACAGCAATTGACCACCAGATGGCAGTGTTGTCAACAGAAGAGCTCTCAATAAAGTCATAACAAAAATACTACAGCTCTCAGTAACAGACTCAATGACCATGGACACTGGTCATTGAAGACAATAGACACTGGTCACCGTCTTAAAAAAATATATCGTGTGATTGTTGTTGGTGATCGGATCAGTTCAATAACCTGTCACAAGATGGCTCACTGTTGCTCACCAGGTGGCATTTTCTACGAAAATGGTGACAGGTAGCGAGAAGAGGACGCCGGAGAAGATGCCAAGGATGAGGAAGAAGGCTCCCATCATCCCTGCTGTGCCTTTGTACTTCTCCACGCACCTGGCACAACATAACAGTGATAGTTATAGTCAAGGTTTTTTAAGCTTCAGCTCACCCGGGCAGTGCAACATTTCACACAGCCACAGGCAAATATGTCTTTACTTTTATCAGGTGCATTACCGTGCATATATACACAACACAATATTTTTTTATTTACTTTTGAATTTCACATAGGCATGGAGGGTTTTCACATGGGCAAATTGCCCGTGTGAAAGGCTTTAAAAAACCCTGGTTATAATAGTTATGATGGTGGTAATAATAGAGATGGTGATATTATTAATAGTATTATTGTGATAATGATGATAGTTATAATTGTGATAATGACGACAGTTATAATGATGATAGAGATAATATCATAATGGTGATAAAAGTTATAATGGTGATATTTATACTAGTTAGAACGGTCAGTGAAAATAATGAGGTACAATCTTTATTGTAATAAATGATAATACTTCTAATGGTGATAATAATACTTATAATGGTAGTGGTGATCATAATTACAATAGTGTCAATGATATTAAGTAATAGATGATAATGTACTTGAAGACTTTCGTCTTTGAAGAATTTAATTGGTCTTACCCTGGCACATACATCATGCTGAGACTACTGAAGTATCCACTAGTGATGGCCATGAGGATGCCCCCGGCGCAGTAGACGTAGTCGTTGTTGATGAAGACAGGCATGTGTCGGAGGGCAGGCTTGAAGTTGCAGAAGCAGAAGAAGGGAATGAAGAGGAAGCGCAGGACGATGGGTAGCCACACCCTGCGCGGCCCTGGCTGGAGGGAGACAGGGAGGGAGGTTAGACACATACAGCAACCTGACAATGGTCTGACTACGGATAAATATGGGCTGATGATAAAAAAACAGTACATGTGATGTTCTGGAGAAAGCACAGAGATGGTGTGCCAGTAAACTACGTAACTATCAACTAGATGGCAGTCTTAACTCAATTTATGTGATTTTGGCATATAAATTTGTTTGTGGATAAATGCTTCATATGGTTTGGCTGTTGAAAGACCTAACCTCTGTCACTGTAACCCTGGGCTAACAACCTCAGATTGGCACATCAATTTCCATGACGAGTTTACACAAGTAATGTGTGCCCCAGTTGGTCGGGCGATGGTGTATAGCTTGACAATGCACGCAATGTGTCTAGACACTGCGAGTGCAACCTATTGACTTACACAAATTCCCACTTCAGCTTTGCTGAAAAATTTCGATGGATGCAACACCAGCTGTCGGTCGTTGTAGTCATTGATTGGCCACTGCTTCAAAATTGCAGTCGACAATCGGAGGAAATGGACACAGTCCCAATTTCAGCGACACAATAGTAGCCACAAACTGGCTTCGCTAATCAGTATCGCAGGGTGTTTCCACAACAGATTATAGCACTGCAATACCGTGCTGCAACATGTCGGCCAAACAATTAGGCAAATAATCTCCCATGTAAACCAGCCTTTAGTTGTGTCAAGACTTGCCTGTTTCACCCATCCAGCGATGAGGCAGCCGACAGTCGCAAATAAGTTAAAGAACAGGAAACACGTGATGGGGGTGAAGTACTTCTCTGTAGCAGAAAGACAGCAATTAAACAATGATGACAACAGTCACAGTTAATGCCACTATTACTTCTAACTTACAGTACAGTACATAACAGAAATCTCCAGATCACCATACGGTCATAATGTGACAGAGATCTCTTCAAAACACTGTTCACCATACAGTCATGATGTGACAGAGATCTCTTCAAAACACTGTTCACCATACAGTCATGATGTGACAGAGATCTCTTCAAAACACTGTTCACCATACAGTCATGATGTGACAGAGATCTCTTCAAAACACTGTTCACCATACAGTCATGATGTGACAGAGATCTCTTCAAAACACTGTTCACCATACAGTCATGATGTGACAGAGATCTCTTCAAAACACTGTTCACCATACAGTCATGATGTGACAGAGATCTCTTCAAAACACTGTTCACCATACAGTCATGATGTGACAGAGATCTCTTCAAAACACTGTTCACCATACAGTCATGATGTGACAGAGATCTCTTCAAAACACTGTTCACCATACAGTCATGATGTGACAGAGATCTCTTCAAAACACTGCTCACCATACAGTCATGATGTGACAGAGATCTCTTCAAAACACTGTTCACCATACAGTCATGATGTGACAGAGATCTCTTCAAAACACTGCTCATCATACAGTCATGATGTGACAGAGATCTCTTCAAAACACTGCTCACCATACAGTCATGATGTGACAGAGATCTCTTCAAAACACTGTTCACCATACAGTCATGATGTGACTAGAGCAGTTATACCTTTACATAAACAAATAATACTTATTTCATTCCCTATATAAAACAATAGTTAGGCCTCATTTAGAATACTGCATACAAGCTTGGAGACCATATTGTAAGAAGAATATATATTATATACTTTATACAGAGATATAATTAGCTTTTTTCCTTGTATGTTATATTTCTTCTAATCATTGCTTTAATACAGTCCTCTGCCAGGCAAATCCCTTATTGAAATTATATATATATATATATAACTTCAATGAACCTGACTTAAATAACCCTTTAACTATTCACACACTACAGGTCTCAACATCAATGAACATGACTTAAATAACCCTTTAACTATTCACACACTACAGGTCTCAACATCAACGAACATGACTTACGATTCGCTGACACCATTGAGGGATTTTTTATTGTGTGTTGGTCTTCCACAAGTGAACCATCCAATTGCACTGATCGTGTTTCACTAATTCCAGTACAAGGAATCTAATTACAACAAGGATTGTCTAACTTATAGGTTCATTATAAGATGTTAATATAACAGGCTAAAAATACTAACAAGGCCTCGTGTTATCACTGTTAATGTAAGATTGCCAATGCGTTAAAGGATTATTTAAGTCAGATTAAATAAGATCGCTGATGCGTGTGATTGTTAAAGGATTATTTAAGTCAGGTTTGTTGATGTTGAGGCCTGTAGTGTGCATTATTTATTCACCACATTAATTAGTTTTAACCCTTTAACTATTGACACACTACAGGTCTCAACAAAGTCGTACAACGAACTAGCATGTCGTACTGGGCACTAAGCAGGTTTGATTTTTTGTGAAATGATATGAGCGACAGGACAAATACTCATTGTCACTATTTATGAGACATTGTGCCATGTTACCTGACACAATAAAATGACTGCTGGAGCGCACCACTCCCGCCTGGATGGCCGGGAAACAGGTCAAGGTGATGAAGAAGACAAAGAAGACCCCAAGCAGCTGCACCCAACACTGTAGGCAAACAAGCAAACAGCTTAGTATGACCGTCTGCACATATAAAACAGGCAAATGTCTCATTCTAAAAATGACAATACTAATTTTTTTTTCATACAACACTGAGTTAAAATTGCATATAATAACCAACATATTAGTTGGATGGGTAGTTTACACAGAAGCATTACAAGGTGAGGAAGTTGGTATCAACAGAAGCATGTTAATGTAGATAGGACAATCACATCATCCAAGAAGAAAATTTAGATTTGAATGGGTAGGGGCCAAGCCATTTCTCTTGCAATCTGACAGTTGTAACATGTCATCATCAATCCACTGACTAAGATGTAATACTCATGTTACATAACTGATGACAATATAAGCAGCTTTTGCTTTCTCTGAAGCATATCTTGTTCAATCTTGTAAAGACACAATGGTTCCTGCCTGTTCATGTGAATACTGTGTGTGTGTGTGTGTGTGTGTGTGTGTGTGTGTGTGTGTGTGTGTGTGTGTGTGTGTGTGTGTGTGTGTGTGTGTGTGTGTGTGTGTGTGTGTGTGTGTGTGTGTGTGTGTGTGTGTGTGTGTGTGTGTGTACAGTCGCGCCTCATTATTATGCGCCCCGTTATTACGCGGATTCGAATATAAGGTGGTCGGTCGTGGACCCTGATTTTCTGCCACCAGGGGGAGATGCCAAATGGGCCTGCTTAAACCTACTTAGAATTGTTTTGACAATTCTCAAGAAACATTAGGTGAACAATGTCAATGAATATGTTGTTTGTTTTGCGCTGCCGCTGACGTCAATCGCTGTCGCTGGCTTCGCTTTGGCGGTTTGTAAATTGCAATCGAGATTCACAAATACGCCTCGGATAAGAATCAGATTAACAGTCTTAAATGCAATTTAGTATGCAATACCAATATAACACTGGGGTGAAATGGCATGCTTCCATTGCATTGTAAATCTAATCGTTTTTGCGACACGAAACCAACATGCCAAATTCTAACCCTAGGTGCTACAGGTGCATGAAAATATGAATTCATCATCCGCATATGAAACGATGAATCGATGTTAAGTGATGCATCATAAATTTATGCTTCGGTCGAGATCGGTTGAAACATGAAGTGAAGCAATTATTAGTTCTACATATTGTTGTTTTCTGTGTTTAATCAGCTTACATAATACATGTGTCAAATAATATACGTTTTTGGCTGCTCAGATCCAGGTTATTATTTTCGATGCATAGGCCTATTGGTCCAGTACATCTACATCTAAAAATAATACATGTTGACGCTAGTTGACTCATTTAATAAGCTCTGTAAACTGCGTATTGGCGCATTAAGTGCTGCAAACACACAGTGGCTTCAACAGCGTTCTTGGACCTGGTGCAGTGGGCGGTAATCATTGTTGTTTAGTAGTTTCCTGGTGGCAGATATGGGAACACCTAATGCGCCTCATATACAGTGCGGTCCGAAATCATGGACCCCGACCACCGTGTTATAACGAGGCTCGACTGTATATATGTGTGTATGTATGTGATGTTGTGTTGTCTACTTAGCAGGTTTAATGATGTTCGTCATAGAGGATATATTCTTAGGTAAATGTATTTGACATCAGTTGGTTCTCTCAATGGGTCTTTGTGCATATGCCATTAGAAAAAATATAGACTGTATTTTCAATCAAGATATACACAGAATGACTAAGTTGCTGACCTTCTTAAAGATATCGAGGAGTGGGAGAGCCTCTTCTTCTCCAGCCAGGTCCACATTGCTTTCTCTGTCATATTGGTTTGTGTATTCGCAGTAGAATGACTTCAAGCACAACAAAGCACTCGGATTACTACAGGAGTAAAGTCTAAAGAATGTTAGGCTTGGTCCACAACACAAATATGTGGCAAATAAATAATGTACTTTCTTTGAACTGATAACTCTATATGGCTATCAGTAATACATGTTTGACAGTCACTAACATTGAACTGATAACTCTATATGGCTACCAGTAACACAGTCACTAACTTACAACAGAACAAATATGGAAAGGAATATTGTTGTTGTAGTTACAGTTTCAGATACAACACTCATTATTTCATCATAATATGAGAACTATTCAATCTATAAAGGAACCGTTTTCTAGGAATGATATAATTTTGCCATCTACTTCACAACAAAATTACTGTTTAAAATTTCACAAGGAACATTTGATTTAATATAAAGTTAGCTGGCGAAGTACTGATATGTTTGATCAATGCAGGCTTTCATCTGGTCTTGGATAAGACTAGCAAGAGAAAAAATTATAGATGTGATCATATCAAATCAACATTTGTTAACACAAACCATTTTCAAAGTGTTTTCCTTTAGTCTTGCTAAACTTCCCAAGACCAATTCAGCTCTAACATAATGTAAGTGGCAGTGTAAGAATTTTTGACTGAAGGCATTCTGGGGGTATCCCGAGTCACCCCAATGTGTGGTGCACCCACCATGTGTGGAAGGATGAAGTATGTGCCTAACGCCACCAGGAGAATAAAGATGGCTGCAAGGAAGTAGTAGATGGCCGACACCCTTGGGTCAGGGGTATCTGAAACAACGATAGGTCAGGGGTCACTGAAACACATTGATACATTGCTGAACATTTCTAACATTAACTTTTTACAACTTTCCATTTCTTGTCATTTAACTTTTCAAAATGAATTGTCAAAGCCAAGCAGCTTGTGATCATGACACAAAAGACCCTTCCAACGTATTCAACGCATGACCAATTATACACACAACTAATAAGCTTTGTGTTGAATAATTCATTTTGTATTTATTTTCCAATCAGAGTTTGTCTCGGTATGTCAGACCAACATTTTATGAATGACTGCTCAAATGAGTTGACATGCTATCAAAATTGCCGATGAGAAGAGTTTTCTGTTTCTTTAAACAAGGAACAGCGTTATTCAAAGAGGAATAGTTTCATTGAACAAGGAGTAGTTTCATTTGTACAAGGAGCAATTTCATTGAATGAGGAGCAGTTTCACTGAACTTGGTCCTTTCAATGAACAAAGAGTTGTTTCATTGAATAAAGAGCAACAGTTTCATTGACTTGGCCTGGGATAGAGTTGATGTTCTCAGGCTACTCACTGGCAATGGTGAATATCATTAGGGCAGCTGTGATTATTCCACTCAAGTTCTGTAAAGACAATGACAGAAAAGTCAGAGCAATCTGGCATTGTTTGCCAAGTGAAATAGAGTTAGCTAAGTAACTGTCATTGTTTAACTAAAATAACATATTGTTAATGTTTATGCCTAGAACAACTTAAACAAATTGTTGTGCTTCAGAAATATAGTAACAGGCTGAACAATAGCAGTAAGGCCAAACTTTTTTATTTAACGTTTTATGGGCCGGGCCCACCGACATGAATTTCCTGAATATAGAATAAAAATAAAATATAAAATGTGCATTTTTTATTGCCACCGATGCCAAGATTTAATCAACTGCTCATCATGCTACACCAAAAATAAAATGTTTTTACTGTTGAAAGAAAAACTCCCGGTGGTTCTACTCTGCTGTACTGGGTTTGAACCGAACAGCAATACGAGAATTAATTTCCATACAACTTATCCACAAAAACACCTGGATCTCGAGACCCCTTTTTTATCCTTTGAAAAACAACCCATTTCCCTAATTTGTTAACGCCTCCCCAGAAATGTAATGATAAATATCAGAGAGAACAGATAGGCTAGAAAGGAAGTAAGGAAAGAATCTTGAATTGAAGCTGTACTGATTTAGTACTGAATGAAATAATTTTTTTTTACATTTTCAAAGCAGTCTTTTTGAAGATAGTTCTTGTTTTAGTAGGATGACCACCAAATTGGGTGTTTAACAGGTTTGCCTTCTTGGGACACTGTGCTTGCTATATGAGTGCAGTGTAAACCCTTATATCATGTGACACTATGATTACCTGGTATTTTAATTTTATTTTTAGTCCCATTTCCGACACTACTTTCTGGAAAAATCCGCCCATAAAACATAAATGAAGTACTTTCTTCACTAACCATCGTTAGCCTAATGAAGTCTTGCTAGCTGAGTAGCAGCTGACGTCTCCTGCATGAGTAACTCTGCTAATGTTGTCTATCTATATGAAATGTTTGCACTCAATGGGAAAATATGAACAGACAAAACCAGGGTTTGTGCAGTGACATCTGATATAAACCCAGTATAGGAGGAAGATCTCAAATGCATAGCAATGACTTATGGTACGACTGACCTTCCTAACATAGAAATCAATACTGGTTGAACTTACAGAGCCTAGAACCACTGCGATGGTATACTTGTTTGGCAGGTTGGCCGAGATGCCATAGACACTATTCTGATAGACTCCATTCGCCACTGTAAAGTAAACAGATACCAAATCATCCACCCACTCTTCCACCAAATCATCCACCCACTCTTCCACCAAATCATCCACCCACTCTTCCACCAAATAATTATCCATCCACTCTTCCACCAAATCATCCACCCACTCTTCCACCAAATCATCCACCCACTCTTCCACCAAATCATCCACCCACTCTTCCACCAAATCATCCACCCACTCTTCCACCAAATCATCCACCCACTCTTCCACCAAACTAGCACCTTTGAAGTTTTACATCATCATCATCAAAAAGTTATTAATGAAAACAATTATACACATACAATGTATACAAAATAATATATTCATAAAACATCTTCATTATGTGCAGGTTTTCATTTTTTTTTAACTTTAAAATTTAAATGCAACTATACTATAAAACCTATTGTATTCCAAAAGTACACTTAATAGCAATAGACAATCAGTAGTCACTGATGCCATGGGTTTCACCATTGTGTACAACTACCACTCTCATATTCCACTTGCATTGTTGCACTGTGTTTTGTGTACATTGATAGCAAGTTTCTTTTGCTTTTGTTACAGGAAAACAATGTGTGGTTCATTAGAACCAAGCGATATGTTCAATATCTACGTGTACTTGTTGAAATAACTGAATGAACTGGAAAAATATGCTGTGAACAAAATTGTTGAAGCTCTGAATGGCTGAAAGAGGATTCAACATCCTCTTGATTGGGAATGCTACATTCTAACCGCTATGTAGCAAAATGCTACTGCATCTCAGGCCGAACTCATATTGTTCTTGTATGTAGTCTCCGACTGAGGAAGAGAATCTGAGTGACTTACTGTTGATGATAACCACAGTAACCATGGTAACCCAGAAAAATGCAGCCGGCCCTGAAGGAACAAAGAGCAAACTAACATCATTTGCACGCATGCATGTACGCATGCACGCACGCACGCACACAGGCTGCTTACATTTCAACAAATGTAGTTTTAATGCAACTTTAATTTTAATCAATGCGTAACCACTTTATTGCATTTATAGTAAGGTAAAACGTATCTGAAAATCAGGAAACTGTAACAACATATCCACTGTTTAAGGTTGCTGGGGTGGCTAACGTGTTGATTTGTTAATTTTTTCGTCATAACATGCTAGGAAATATCTATCTTGATAGCTAAAAACACTTTATAAATGTTAAATGATAAATTAAAGGTACATGTCAATATTAGAAATGGCCGTTGTTTTGTCAACATTACGTAAAACGCCAGTGAAAAACGTCACATTTCAAGTATGATACGTGAATATATTGACATTTCTGTTATCACTAACAACCAGGAAACGTCACCTAATTAAACATTTCATAAAAACTACAAGTCTTACTAGGCTGCAATTTGGCGTGTCAATGCATGTGAAGGGTTTGTGTCAAAAATACACTGTGAGTTTGGGCTGTCATTCAAATTTCGGCTCAAATCTTCCTGGCTCTGTAGCAACTCTAATTCGTTCATATTAACCAAAATAATTTGTAGGATTATCAGTGACACTGTAATTTTTTTGTTTGGGGGCTTTCTCAAAATTCTATGAGATGGCATTTTGTAGGTATTTTTTGAAGAAATTTTTTGTAGATCATAAAACATCACCAAATAAATGAAAAACTTTTATTAATCTGGAATATTATTTAGTACTTCAACTACAAGAGTTGAAGAAGAGTCTGAAGAAATGGTTGGTTTATCTTAAACACTTTTACTGCAACTACTCAATTCAAAATAAACATAGAATATAGCCACCCCAGCTACCTTAACCATTTCGGTACTACAGCCCTGATCTGCTGTCACCACTGAATACTGCATTCCCAGTGAATGTGCAACAAAATCGACTGCATCACTTCAAGTCAAGATTTCAGAAGGAAAATGCATTTTATGTATAGGAATATTTTATATATTCTGAAAGTACGATAATCAGGGAGTAAAATGAGCCATATTATTTTACATTTCGTTGTCATGGTAACCAGCAATCCAAGATGGCCACCATGATTTCAACGTTTGTGTAGCTGCTGAGCATATACCAATGTACATATTTAATGTAAACTACTCATATTGATCATGCTACTGGAGTGTATTATGATATAAAATACAACATCAAGTACATTTTGTGGAGTAAAAGACAGTGAAAAACAAGTTATTTACACTGTTTCTGTATTTTATATTTACATGACAGAAGTGTTTATTTGTATATTTGTTAACACATCCATGCCATGGCATCGCTACTGGACCGATTCCAATCAAACTTTGCATGTTGACGGTTTCAGACACCTTTTCCTTCTTACAAAAATCAAACTCCGGCAACGACGCATCATCCAGTATTGATAGTACAGTGCGCAGCTCATCCTCAGGGTTTACACCGTCACTTTCATCATCACTGACGTCCGAGTAGCGATCGAAAATACTCCCGCTCTCAGTGTCTGTTTCGCCTCTGGCTCGGTCGCTAAGTTCGCCAACATCATCGTTGGTTCACTTCAGTCATCAACATCCGACAAAGATTCGTCGCTAAAACTTGAAGTAATGCCGTCCGCCATTGTAGAATTTGATAATCCATCATTAAAAATCGCGAAAATCTCCGTAAAATTATATTGAGCGATAATCAATGAATGCTAGTGATAAGGATAAGGATAAGGATAAATTTTATTTGTCCCTACAGCAAAAAACATAGATAAATTATATTGAGTGGCAATATAAATTATATAAATACATATGATACATGCACATATAGAACTGTACAATATATAATAGCAACTAATAAATCATCAATAAAAGTAATACATTATGCAACAACAACCAAAAAAAAAAAAAACACATATTTGCTATGGGACGGGAGACTCCTACTAAGACCAACGCTGGTCGCTATCGTAGGAGCCACCCAAACTAACAATAACAATAAACATATATTCCCTATACATATATTTCTACATTAAAAAAAGTAGAGAGCATGTTTGGTTTTTTGTCTGTGTCTTACATATAATCAATTTAAGTGTGTGATGATGTGTTGTACTGGTGTGTTTTATGTGTTGTTTTCGCCTGTACGCGTGTATAGCTAATTCATTCGCCATGACAAGCGTGTATAACCAGTGGCTCCATGTAGTGGATAATTATGTGTAAAAGCGATTTAAATGGTGAATGTAGCCAATGCCAAAAATTTGGCTTGTCGTACTGTAGCGTCACACATCGCTAGGCCAGAATTCCGGTCTGTTGTACTGAAATGGTTAAACATAAACTAAATCCAATACATTTCTGTTCGCTGATGACATTAAGATATTTAGAGCCATAACAAATAAAAATGATCAGGATATACTAAAACAAGATTTAAGTATCCTAGAACAATGGAGCGACAAATGGTTATTAATATTCCACCCAGACAAATGTAAACACATGGAAATTGGAAAAAATAATATAGGTGAAAATGAATATTTCATGACAAGTAATAATGTTAAACATTCACTAGCCACCACAGATAAGCAAACTGACTTAGGTGCAATTATCGATTCAAAATTGTCATTTGATGATCATATAAACCAAGTGGTAAATAAAGCAACCAAAATGACAAAAATAATCCGAAGAACCTTCCAATTCCTAGATACACACACTTTCTTGCCACTATATAAGACAATGGTTAGATCTCACCTAGAATATGCCGTAGCAGTATATCCATATAAGATAAAACATAAAATAGCAATAGAAAACGTCCAGAGAAAGGCCACAAAAGAACTTCCTGGTATGAGGGATTTATCATATATAGAAAGACTAAAATTACTGAAGCTATCCACATTAGCATACCGAAGGCTAAGAGGAGACATGATAGAAGTCTATAAAATAATGCACGAACTGTACGATAATGAATCTGCACCAAACCTCCTGAAATGGGAGGATGTGACACTAAGATCAGAACATAGAGGACACTCCCTTAAAATATTTACCCAAAGAGCAACAATAAATCTATAAAAAAAATGCATTCCCTCTTAGAGTGGCTGAACCATGGAATAGTCTCCCAAACTCTGTAATACAAGCTAGATCAATCAACTCATTTAAAAACAAACTAGACAAATTCTGGTATACTCAGGCAATAATATACGACTATGAATCTCCTTTAACAATAACTAATGGAACCGGAAATTATGATATAAAAATATTTGATTCTGAAGATCTGATCATGGAGGAATCAACAGGATCCTGCGATCAGAATCGTCATAAGGTATCATAAGGTAAGGTAAGTTATTTGGCTGAATATATCTGGTCACATTCAGCTGTCGTAATGCCTTAATGCAAGAATGATTATAAGCAAATGCCATACTCACACCCAGAGCTGTCGATTATGGCTAGAAACACGGTAATGATGAACATGATGACGACAATGATGATAGTACACACAATGCGGATGCCAGTGTTGCCGCTGCAGCAGAAATGCAGCACAATCATCGCTCAATGTTTAACAAGGGATATGATATCCAGGATATCAACATCCTGATTTATGCCCTTTATTGGGAAAAGATTAAATTATGTTGGCCTCTCCTATTTTTGGCACAGCTAACAGGTCATAAACAACTTACATTATTTTATGGGTGCAAACGCCAGCATTAAAAAGCTTAATTGTTGCAAACAACAACATAAACATTAACGTGGACAACACATTTTAGACTCCTATAAATAATGAGAATGAAGTCAAAATTGTACACAAAATAACTTTCTGTTCAATTTAAATCATTTCATTATACAGAACCGTAATGATATATGCATCATAGTTGCAAAGTGTGACAGTTTAATTTTGGCAACGTTTTACTGTTTAGTGGGCAGGGCTTTTCCAGGTTATTCTGTCATATCATTCCATCTAACAATATAAAGGTGGACACAGTACTGGAAACTTTTTGAAAACAGCAGAATTCAGCCTTGACCCACAAAAAACACTAGTTACATCTCAATGGATATGCATCAAATTCTGGGATCAGAACATGGGTCTTTTGCCAATCAAAAACTGTCATCAGTGATTTTTACTAGACACTTCCCCTTGAACTTTGAACCCTCACTGACCCCTTGCACCGCAGGATTAGATTGAGTCCATTGAGGATGACATTTGGGATTTGTGCTGCGAAGGCAAGAAAACTGAGAAAGTAGTTCCGGTAATTCACAACATCCGTCTCATTGCCTGCCAGCTTGTAGTCGACAAAGTACTGCAAACAAACAACACACTTATTCATGAAACAACAAATGATACATTGTCAGTCTTACAAAGTTATCAAATAATACTTTTATTCTGCATTCAAGAGTAAAAACAATACAATGATTAAAGGGAAACAAAAGTCATGGTTTTTGGTCTATGCATCTATGATTTACAAAAACATAACCATTTGCAACTACAATAAAAAATATCACTCCAGTGGTTTACTAGGAAATCCTTGTTAAACACATAGCATCTGAATTTCATATATTCAGAAATATATGAAATATTCTGAAAATATATTTGTATACATTTGTCAATAGGATATGACCATGCTGTTTGTGTCCGAACTCAAGTGATGTAACATAGTTTGGTCTTTGTTTACAAAATAACACTTTGTTTGAGATTTTGTGTTGGTTCTGTGTATGCTGGCCTCATTTAATACGTCACACATAGTCTAGGTTACCTGAGTTTCACACATGTATGTACTTATCAGTCGTGCTGGAGAAATGACCGGAATCTCCCATTTTAGAACACATTCTGAGTAAACCACAGGCGTGATATTTTAGTTGCACATGGTTACTTTTTATTATCTGTTTTAGGTGCATATAGCCCCAAAACCATGGCTTTTGTTTCACTTTAATGATAAGAACATAGTGATAAAACTTTATTATTAAAAATATAACCATCAGTTAAAACATGCACACTAAGTTATTTTTTGCATTATAACATATGTTATAATATGTATATATTTGCCAATGTAATATGTAAAATTAATAAAAACAAATGTGCAATACAGAAAAATGCATATAATCTGAAAGCGTCATTTAACCTAGGTTTGGAAGAGAAAGAGAAAGAGACGTACTGAGTTGGCGGTGATAAACATGTTCCAGGGCAACAGTGTGGCAATCCCATGGAGAAGTAGGATGAAGTAGACAATCCTCCATCTACCAACACATCAACAGTGGACTCACTCACCCTGCACAGCATGGACCCCCAGCATAACCCCCACGAGTCCAGACCAGGGGTCAAACACATTATATTCATACCAATTCCAGACCAATTAAACCTCAAAAACACAAAATTTCCAAAATACCAATTTCAATTATCAGTTCCATATCGAAATAAAGTATGTGAACAGAGCAACCATAGACTTACTCAATGACAAAAAATAATATATATTTTAGAGCAGCTTTATTTAATTTCTGCATATTATGGTGCATAATGGCAAACAACTATAATTTATGGAATATATTATATTTTATTCATTATCTCTAGGGAATAATTGTAGTTAAAAAATTACATGATGTAATTGAAAAAGTAACTGAAAATAACAATCACATTTTCACTAATACCAATTACTGTTAAAAACAAAACACACGTTGGAATTTCAATAGACCCCTTACATCAGAATTCAAAACAAACTGGGCATGCTGCACTGTGGGCATAATAACTATTTTGCGCAGTGTAGTCTTTTCGTCGTTCGATATAAATATAATCGTAAATATGTCACTCAATCGATGAAATAAATGCTTTTAGTTTAGAATCATGATGTGTCAGCTGTGGTCAAGGAGTTCTGCGTAGTTCACCTGAACAAAGCCAGAATATCAAACATCAGAAGAGTTGGCTTTTTCAAACTATACGTATGATCGTCCTGACATTTTACAGAACATTCTTCGGTCACGTTTTTGTTGTATTTGTTGATCAAACTCAGCCATTCTGGTGTTCATGGATATATAGTAGGCGTGCTTTTAACAAGTCCGTCGACCGCGTGTTGTTTCAATGTTTGTGTGAGCTGATAAGACATGTCTGGGAAGACATGAGAAGGTGGGGGTTCACAATTAAGCCAGATGGCTTCATCAGCTAGGCATCAAATGTCTTTGTTAATTTTACTATGGGCAGTGCTAGGTTGTATTGCATCTGACCAGTTTCCCTGAGAGGCTACTACTAGTACTGGAATGACCTTCTACCTACTCAGATACAATCACACCTGCGTATACATATCCTGTTGCCCAATCTAGCTCCTCCCATACCCCAGTGGAATAGGTCGATAAAAAAACAGATTGTGCCTCATCATTAAGTAATCTGTATTTAACTGAAATTATATTATGTTGTGAGCGCTCATTAAAGTTAATGTACTTTTCCAAGCATCCAAGTGAGCACCATGTTCAATGGTGGCAGACCGATTAACCAGCTAATGTCTGGGAGCACATTATTATAGGCAGAGTTGTTGCAAAACAGTTGTCAGTTGTGTAATTTATATAATATTACTCATGATTTTGTATTTCTAAGTGTTGTACTTTTACTTCTACTTTTACTTCAAGTACTTTTCAAACTTTGTTTTACTTTTACTCAAGTTTTTTTACAAAGTCATTTTACTTTTACTCAAGTAGTTTTTAGGTGAATTACTTTTACTTTTACTCAAGTACAAAATTGAAGTAATTCAGTCAACCCTGTCGATCGCCATGAAAATGAAGCCCACATACCAGCCGGGGTCGATGTTCTGTCAGAGTTCATGTGAAGATTGTCGTTCCTGATGAGCATGACTCACTGTTCCTTAATTGCTTATCTTGTGGCAACACATGCCAACTCAAGCGCTAGTGTCGTTTACTACCGTTAGTAGCATGGCACGCAATAGTTTTAGGCATAATAATGGCAATCAGGGTTCAAGTATAAAGTAAAATTCAAGAACATTTGGGGGGAAAAACAGCACTTTAAATCTTTTTGAAGAACATTTTCCAAAGCGTCCGAATGTTATTTCAGAAACGACTTTAAAATAAAATAAATTATTTCAAATTCTCAAGACTGTTTATGCTACTCGTAGTGGTATAACTATCAGCACATGCAGCTGCACACGAAAAACGGCTAATTGACAGCAACAAATTTGTCTCAATAGGAGTCACTGACCCTGTTTTTTTTACTTATAATAATTTGTTTATTTTAAATATTGTAGAAACTAGAGCATTTCTCATCAGTACTCAAATAGGTGTTTAGAGTCTGAGTGGCTTAAGTTTCAGCATATTTATAGTTTCGTTAATATTAGAAAGCAACGCCTGGCAATGAATTAGGATTAGGGCACCTAAACTTAGCCTAAATGCTGTAGCTGCAGCAAGGACGTAACTTTGTCCACAGTGTTTTCAAAACACAAACGCCACGGCATAATTATTTTGTGCGCTGGAGTCTCCGCAAAACGTGTTTTCATCTTCTTCTACTTCATAAATATTTCACTAAAAATAACTTTTTTAACAATTTGTATGCACTCAATCGATGAAATAACAGGTTAGTTATTTAAATACCCCCTGGGCCAATGTTTCTTCAGATTTTTATAAAACGACAAAACAGTACTAAAGACATTGAATTTTGCAATTTAGCAACCAGTGCACACCTTGAATCACACTAACTTTTAATCTTCATGACCCAATTTTTATATTTATCATCCGGTAACCACTCATGTCTCACATTACAATCATTCTCAGATCTTGACATGGCGGTCATCGAACAACTTGTAACGAAAACGAAATAAAATAAACATCATGTGCACTGGTGACTGCCTCTCAGGCTATCTTCTCCGGGAAATTCTTGCCGGCAAATTAAAATAATTTAAGCAATTTACCACAAGTACCAAACATGCAATCATTGATAGTTGGTGCGTTGTGTATGTGTTTTCAGAAGCTTTCAAGAACACTGCCAGGCAGGACAGAGGCGGGACCATCGCTTATCAGATCCTCGATTAGGCCCACAGTGCACTGCACTCCCCATTTGTTTTGGTTTCTGATATCATCATGCTTCAGGACATTTCAATGTATGCATGAGTCCTGGTGGTATACAGTCCTCCAACTGAACAACCCAGGGCAACATGATATGCACAGTGTATCCAGTTGGTATGTGCCTACAGAGATTGTAACCCTCTAGCATGGACCCCCACCAGTCCTGGTGGTAAGGCTGTGTCAGACTAGTTGTGTCTTGGGCATTCAGCTGGAGTTTCATTAGTGGGTCCTACCCACAGAGAGGCACTTGGTGGCAGGTGGACTGTGTGGGTTGTTTCTGGGCCCTCAATTAGTCAGAATTAGAAGACATTAAACCCAATTGTTACAACAAATTCACACCAAAGGTCAGAATTAGAAGACATTAAACCCAATTGTTACAACAAATTCACACCAAAGATATGTCACTGTCACTGAGAAGCAATTCTCAATCATACAAAAGCTATCATTATGCATAATGACATGACATAAGACGCATGCACTGGGTAACCCAGTGTTCACCTGTCAATAGGGACAGTGTTGAGTTCCTCGGCTGACTTGTCCATTGTGTCTTCCCAGCCGGGACTCAGCTTCACTGGCACACTCAACATGTTCTCACTCTTAAGCTGGTCCCCCATCTCTGCAACCATACATCACCTTCTTGTTAATCTCTGCAGCAACAATCATTCCCATGCATGGTTAATACGTATATTCACAAACAATCCCAAGGTTAATCCATAGTTAATCCCTGTAGCAACAGGCAATCCCAGGGCAAAGTTCTGTAACAATACAGTCCCATGGTTAATCCATGTAGCAACATATGATCCCATGGTTAATCCATGTAGCAACATAATCATATGGTTAACCCCTGTAGCGACATATAATCCCAATGCTCAATCTCTGCAGCAAAAAAACGATCCCACAGTTAATCCATGAAGCAACAAGTATTTCCATGGTTAATCCTTGTAGCAACATATAATCCTGTAGTTAGCCACATTCCCACATATAGACAATCCCATGGTTAATCCATTGGATTGACTATGGGAATATATGTTTGCTATAATAATCAAACATTAATATATGTTGCTATAGTAACATATATTCCCACAGTACATCAATCCCTGTAGCAACAGACAAAACTCACAGTAAATCGCTGTAGCAATATATAATCCCATGGTAAATCATTGTAGCACCAAACCAAAAACATAATTTTTTATTTAATTGCAATATGTTTAGGTTCATTAAAATGGTATATAACTGCATAAGCTCATTTCTAGGCCAATTTGATGATGCAACCATCCCAATGCTCCAAGGACTATTCCAAATTTTTCATAAACACCTTTTTAGTCATGCTGAATGACCTAATGTTTGACTAAACGATTATCTGTGATTGACTTCGAGACACTTTTTACTGCACAATCACAATGCCATCAGGTATAGATAGATATAAGCTTTGCCCTCTACTGGAGCGACTGCATAAACACAGTCATTACACCTATAGCAGCTCATACTATTGCTGGAAATCATGCAATGTTTTTACAGTTAAGTACAGACTGCCTATATGCCAGTTGTAATACACTGTTCTTGACTGCCAACAACCACCAGTACGTTTGCTGTGGCCAAGGAGGAGTGTGGCCTAAATAGACATAACAGCTTCATTTATCGAGGATTACACAATAACATTATGGTTTAAGGTATACCAACCTGCTATTGCAACTGTTTGTTACCACATTCATACAGATTTATGGGATATTTACATATGATCTATTTAAGCATGAGCATAATGGTGATTGAAAGGTTGCACATACCCTTGTAGTTTTGATCATAGTCTGAGTCATATCGGTCCAGAAATCCCTTTTTTGTGACTGTGTCCATCTCTATCATGTCTGAATTCATGTGGTTACCGCGGTAACGACTGTCCGCTGCCATCTTGTGTCACTAGCTGTGGGTGGACATAAAAATACATCAATTAGTTATTGATAAAACATTTATGTGGCATTTCATACACATCCAGTCCTTGTTTGTAAAAAAGCCAAGAAAAACTATTTCCAGAACTACTAACCCTAAAGTTAGCAAACAGAACTAGTACTATAATTTTAACAATAGTACCAGTAAAGCACCAGTGCTGTGAACCTGGATGTCAGAGCCCTACAACCTGGCAGCAGACGCACTAACTCGACTGCCTCTCTTGGTTAGAGTCACAGAACACTGAATCATTCTACTTAATCAGTAACAAGCTAGATTTTTTTTTACTTAGTATACAACACAGCCCCTCTATTTAGAGAGATCTAGTTTGACCTGTTGCCATTTAACATTTAATCTGTTAACAAATGCATGGTCGTTGATTTTAAAAGAATGAACACTCAATTATACTTAGATTAGATATGTGTCCAAGCCAAATGTCACATATATCCAGATTTTTTATGAGTGTAGAAAAAGAAGCTGCTGCAGATATGTGCCAGGACCAACAGGGGTCATTCTTACAGCCTGTCCTTCTGCCCATGTTGTAGTTAACAATGGGGATATAAATACGTGTCTGACTCCCAAGTCAGTAGTAGAGGGTTTCGCCTGTCATTTTAAATAGACATACCACAGTCAGTAAAAGCTAACCTGACCCTAACCTACTTAGTAATTGGCACAGTGGTTTGGGTTTGCCTCCAGACAAGTGATACTGAGTTTGAACCCGGTCATATGGAAAGGAAGTTGGAAGTAGGTGTTTCGGAAGAGACACTATAAAAACCTTTGGTCCCTTCTTAAAGGCTATGTAGCGACCATTTTTTCTATTTATTTTAATTACTGATAATGATAGGAAACATAACATTATGACCAAATGAGATGGCAACATATTTTATAATTGCGCAAATTGTTTTTAATGATCAACAAATATGGGCCTTTCCCCTGCCCGAGAGGAAGCACGCGCTTTTGTTTTGAGCCGTGACGTCACACATGGAATACACGAGAACTCGAAGAATGCCAGAGATTATCTCCGTGACAGATTCGCGTTGTCTTTTGTTATAGTTGTAAAATAATGAAACGGTGTAGGGTAATGTTTTGCGGGAACTCTAATCTGACGGGCCACACAATGCATCAGTTCCCGAAAGTTTTAAAATATAGGCGTTTGTGGACAAGATTTGTGCAGTTAAAACGCGCCGACTTTGTGATGCCGGATGAGGAGTCCCATACAAACTGTCATATATGTGAGGCACATTTCACTGGTGAGTCCTACAAGCCTGGCGAGGAATTTAAGGTACGGATGAAACGCAAGAAAAACAGATCATTGGAAGATCACGCTGTACCAACAATTAACCCCCAGACCCCAGAAAATTTAGAGAAAAACGAAAAGATGACGGTGAAAGCAGCAAAGAATGTCTTCCCTCCAAAACGAACCGGATCTGCAGCGTCCATGCTGGTGGTTGCCAGGGTAAATTTACATTTTATTAAATTTCGTGATCTTGAAATTATCATAAAGTGTCTGAATGCATGCAGAGATTATAGGTATGTTGGAGTTTAGAGCCCCCAGAAAAAAGAGTACACATTTTTGTCATCAATTCAAGGTGTGGTTTCACCCCTTCTTTTTTTCCGTCCTATTTTACATGTACATTCATTGATTCTTAATTGTCGGCATTGTGGGGTTTCAGCATGATTTATTACCCTAGGACATGAATTAGTTATATAATAAAATTGAAACGACACTAAAATATATTAATATCTAGGGGTGGTCACCGACTCATATAAATTGTTCTAGGAACTATTATGGGAGGATCAGGGTCTAAATTTACACTACAGCCTGTTTCATGTGAATATACATCAATGGTGGCATTTATAGATTAATTCTTATATTCATTAATATAATGTATTTTAATTAATAATTTGTTTATTTTATTGTAAACACCCCTGATTCTATTTTTAGAGATATGCTCTGTCAAAATAAATTTGACCTGATAGATTGTGTTGAAACTTTAAAACACCAAAATTAAAATATTGCCCTGGTCTTTTAGTATTTGATCTCTGACCCCACCATATATAAAAATGGTTTGTATGCTGTTACACAGAAAGCCAAACTGATCGGTTCATGATGACAGATGCGGCCACGCAGTATTCTCTAAGCGTCTTCTGTGTGACAAACTCAACTCCAGTCAAGGGAGTGGCTCCACCGCTTCCAGCTCCACCACTTGCACTCACGGAGGATTATTATGAAACGCAAGTCAACTTGCCACATCCATCAAAACCACAACCTTCACCCTTTCCTTCTCCAGATAAAGGTAGCGAGTACAAGCCCTCCGAATTGTCATGCTCGGAGGCAACAGAAGATGAGGATGTGTCCACTGATGAGGAGAGAGTGTATATTTTTTAACATGACATTCTAAAACAAAAATACATTGTGTTCACATATCCAGTTTTATTGCCTCTCACATTGTTGTAAATCGTCACCAAGACATATTACATGCTTTAAAGTTTAAAGACAGTTTAATTATATATAAAACACAAAATGAATTCGCAGGTAATATAAAAAAAATTACAGCAAGAGTTTCTATGCTTATGTAAGGAGTAAACAGAAAGTTCGAGATAAGGTCGGACCACTGGAAAACAACAGGGGAAACATAATTTCAGATGGGTTTCAAATGGCAGAGGTCCTAAATGAGTATTTTAGCTCAGTTTTTACCACAGAAGATATCAGCTCACTTCTAGTTGATTTTTTACTAAATTTGAGTGCAAATCATCAGAATATTTAGGCCAGTTAATTGTAACTCCTGAAATGATAGCAAAGAAAATTAAGAAGATGAAAGATAATAAATCAACTGGAGTTGATGTGATACCACCAAAACTGCTTAAGGAAATTGTTGAGCAAATGAGTACACCACTTGCAAAATTGTTTAACTTGTCACTAGAAGAAGGAATAGTTCCTTCAGAATGGAAAGAGGGAAACATTACGCCGCTATTTAACAACATGTGTTAAAATTATATTGTGTGAACAGCAAGTGAGCTGTTATTCTTCATGAGACCATGTGGGCAATCTTTTCTCTGGAGTGTCAAGTATTGCAGTGCACCTTATCTCAGTGATGCTAAAGGGGTCAAACCACAGTTGAACTTCCTGTTTATTGTTTCACACGAATGTAGGGCATATTAAATTGTGATATATGTGAAATTAAGCAATTCATATTATGTGACATAAGTGCAATTGAACAAGCATATTCCCAGGTTTGTTTTTAGAAGCTGTTGGCTGTGAAATAGTGCATTGTTTTTAGAGTTTAACAGGTGGAGGAATTTGTGCGAATTTTTCTGCTATGGGCCACATGTACGCATGAATACATGGATATTTTTGTAAACATTGACGGGCATCGCATATGGGGGCGTTTAGAAAGAGCTGAAGGTATGTGATTTCGACAAAACTTGTTCAGCATGTCAAATTTTAAAGAATATATGATGGTCAAGTTTTCTTATAATCAGTCAACATGGCCAACAATGTAATTTTTTTAATAATGCCAAATGTTAGAGTGAACCTTCATCCCAAAGATAACATTGTTTTTATTATGCATTGTGTGTGTCACATACAGCTGACAGGGGAGTTTGACATCTAACAGAATCAATACTAAGTCTCACGAGTATTTTATATCTAGTCAACCGAGTAAAATTTGCTAGGAGTGCAAAAAATGGCTTCATGTCGAAATCTTGCATTATATATGGGCATCACTAGTGGGATGCACCAGTGACTGTTGATCTAAACATGTAATGTATACATTTCACTTTATCGGACAAAAATGTCTGCAGCTATTTGCATCACCCCAGGAAAGTCATCGGTAGACAATAAGTTTATAACAGCCCCATGATGTTTATTTGTACATTTAATGCATTATGCCTTACGCAAAATTGTTTGTCAAAATGGCATATATCTCCTTAGTATAGCAAAGATTGCCCCAAATAATATATACCATCTGAGAAGTGCCATGGAGTACCATGGAGTCTCTATTCAAGGTATACTGACAGGGGAAATGTGGGATCTAAATCTATACTGTGCAACATGTTTGCCATAAAACTAAGTACAGTTGTACTGGGTCATATGTGATAAACAGTATTACATGGTGAAGTGGTTAGGAGTGACATGTTCTGTACATTTGCCAAATTGTGAGGCTCCAAGACATACATAGGTTAACGAGTGTACAACTACTTGTCCACTTGCCATCTCGACTTGTTGCTTTGGATAGCAATCATGTTCAGTCTTGTTCTTTTTAAATCTTGTGTTACAAAAAGTGTTTCTGGTCATTTGTTTAGCACTGTTGAACTAGTAGTTTCACTTGATTTGCGCTAAGCGAATACATGTGGAGTGTATCATGTTACTACTATGATGGAACTTGAGACATCTGTGCACTAGGTGCCCTTCACATTGTCTGAGTCTATCTCTACGACATCTACCAGTTCTAGCATGCGTGTTGTAACATGCATGTTGTAACATGCCACTTATACACATCATCATCTGCTATTTCTCACTGCACTCACAGCCAATGTGTGAACACCAGTGGTGCTACATTCATGAGTAGTTTTTGTTTCTGAAGGAGGTTTTATGCTTGGATTACCTTCGTGCACTGCATACAGGGAACAGTAGCTCGGAGGGTAGAGTGACAGGCTATCACTGAGAAGTCCACCTACTGTCGTTTCAAAACTTGGGCAGTTTTGTTCACCTCACTTTACCTTTTGTCTTTCAGAAGATACACTAAAAGGTGTTGGTCCCTTCTACCTGGTGTCTGTGCCAGGGGAAGTAAAAGATCCTATGCAGGAAATGAAAAAAACCTGTCCTGGGCTCACAGAGCTGGTCATCTCAATCTACAAAAAGCCATATGAGTGCAACACCAGCTGCTGCTAAAACCATGCTCTGGTGATGTTCCTTGTCTAGGCAGATACCAGTGCTATACATAAGACTACATTATTATTGCTATTACTACACAACATTGTCTGCTTTCTCACTGCAATCACAGCCAGTGTGTGAACTGTGAAGCTATGTTATTGAGTTCTTATTTTAGATAGGAGGTTTTATACTTGCACAGCGCTTACATGCCTAGCCAGCCCCCACACCCATACAACCACATGCCCACACAACCACAAGCCCACACACCCACCCTCTACACTCAGATACTAAATGTGGTTGCATTCCTGTCAGAAATAGTCTTCTGCTGGAGATCTGAGGAGACTCCTCCACATGTGGTGTGTCTTACCATGGACTCACAGCCTGGCTTTATCTAAACTAATCTTGGTGCTAACCCTGCTGGGGTACACCTGCCCCTCTACATTGAGTAATCAGCCTTTCAGCAGTAGTGACAGTCACAAGTCTCTGCAGTGATGTACTTGCCATACATCCACCTGCTCCTGTGGAGATGTTTATGTAAAAATAACCAATGCTGTGGTGCACTTGTTATATATTATACACTACGGGCTGTGTGCAGCCAGGCTACTTCACAAAGGGGAAACACCAGACTGAAATTGCAGCAACATCACACTATAATTATAGTGAAATAATTTGCAGCTGGTATATCATACTATTCACAGCACTGTTCTTCACTCTTGTAGTAGTTGTAGATGTGGGTTGTTTGTTTGGTCTTAAAAATTAAATCCACACTGCAGATTTTATTGCAGGAATATGTTTTACTTACAGTTGTGGAATTGTTATATTCTGAAGGACATCGACAGTAGCAAATAATGTTTACTCTCTGAACTGTACGGCCAGCTTTATAAATAGCAACATGGTATACATTACCTGTAGTTCTCTGACTGCATTGGCCTTGTGAGTGGACATGTCTACACTCCCACACACCATTGACCCTGGGAGTGGACATGTCCACACTCCCACACACCATTGACCCTGGGAGTGGACATGTCCACACTCCCACACACCATTGACCCTGGGAGTGGACATGTCCACACTCCCACACACCATTGACCCTGGGAGTGGACATGTCCACACTCCCACACACCATTGACCCTGGGAGTGGACATGTCCACACTCCCACACACCATTGACCCTGGGAGTGGACATGTCCACACTCCCACACACCATTGACCCTGGGAGTGACAATGTCCACACTCCCACACACCATTGACCCTGGGCGTGACAATGTCCACACTCCCACACACCATTGACCCTGGGAGTGGACATGTCCACACTCCCACACACCATTGACCCTGGGAGTGACAATGTCCACACTCCCACACACCATTGACCCTGGGCGTGACAATGTCCACACTCCCACACACCATTGACCCTGGGAGTGGACATGTCCACACTCTCACAAACCATTGACCCTGGGAGTGGACATGTCCACACTCCCACACACCATTGACCCTGGGAGTGACAATGTCCACACTCCCACACACCATTGACCCTGGGCGTGACAATGTCCACACTCCCACACACCATTGACCCTGGGAGTGGACATGTCCACACTCTCACAAACCATTGACCCTGGGAGTGGACATGTCCACACCAATGGTTCTGGTCAATCATGTATAGTATTCACCCCAACATTATGTATGGTTCTATGGAGCCTACCCAATCAAAACATATTGTAAAGTAAAATATTCCCCTTGACCTGCCCAGTGCTTTAATTCTATTTGGGTATACATAATTATCAGACTACACATATTTCTGTTTTGCTTAATAGTACAAGATAGAACCTTCATTATGGTTCAAAAACTGGTGAAATTAAACGAGTCCATTGACTAAATAAACACTAGTGTGTCAATATTGTGTGTTAATATAAGTTTCAGCAAGTTTAATTTATACATGGTATTATGCCGGCACCTTACTGCATGGTGACATGTCTAAAAACACAACTGCCATTAGACATTGAGAAAACTGTAGGACAGATAGAACCCATTGCATTAGGGTCGACGCTGACAGCTGCAATACTAAGACATATCAATGAATGTGTCTATACTATAATGACTGTATGCACTGGGCAGAATCACTGAGACTAACAACTTTCCTTAATATCAAATACTTATTGAACTACTAAGCTGCCAGAAGAATGACCATGAGTAGTCGTTGGAGTTAGTTCTGTACACCGGCAGCCAACCACTTGCAAACAGTATTATTGGATGTGCACATTAGAACCATTTTATGGCCCAACAGTCTGCTAGATTATTTTATTAATTATACTGTTTAACCATAGGATTGTTACAGTGCAGTACCTTGTAGAGTTACGTGACCCTCCAATACCGTCTAAATGTACTTGTTCTAAACTTGGTATCAGATATCAAAATAACTAAGAATAAAGTAGATCTGAAGTGATTGCCTGAACAGTCACTCAACGACCCCAAAGTCGAACTACAGCAGGATCAATGTTTATACTGCCAGATTTATTGAGGCAACTTGCTTAAGGTTTGTCTCAATATTTTACACTACCGTAATTTTCTGTGTATAATATGTATTTTCCCTTAATTTTTTACTCAAAAGTCAAGGTGCGTATTATACATGGTAAGAAAGCTAAACCAATTTTGTGGGATCGAATACGCAGTAATCAAGAACTCTAGATTGGCCTAAATTATTGACATTCTAACCCTGCTTCAACCGAACTATTGGAAATGTGGATAGATGCTACAAAGTTGGGATATCATACGTGGTAACTTAGAAATGCTGTCAGATTTGAGCAAAAAGTCAGGGTTCGTATTGTACTTGGAGGAAATTACGATATTTGCGTAACAGGTGACAAGTAATTTAAATGAATTTGACATGCCCAGAAACAAATGTCTGATTGTCTGATGTATAGCAATTCTTGTAAGCAATAATATATGAATAACAAGTAATATATTTTTTTAATATATTAAAATAAAAAAATCAGACAAATGTTATAAAAAAAATACATAAAATCATGACAGTTTTCGTTGTGGTTGTGTAGAGTAACTGCACATAAGTTTGGGCTATCTAAAGCTGTTAGTCACTGAGATATGTCGAAGGAAACCTCAATCCAAGATGACCACCATACCATGGGAAATTTCTGCCCCAAAATTCAGAAAACAAATTCACACTTAGTTTCTTACTATGGCTCACAATCTGTGAAAGTTTCAACTCTTTAAGTTCAATAATAAAACAAAAAGTGCTCCGGCAAAAGTCTTCCCTAGATTTCTAGAGTACTGCTACACAAGTGTTGTCATCCAGCTGTAAATATGTAGACCTGCATACGAAATGTGATACCAGTATATTAAGTTCCATTTAGGTTGTTTAATAATGTGTTAATGTGTTGTATTATTAATTTTTTTATACATTCATCCACATACCTGTTTTATAAAGATCCTTCAAAATATAATATTATTGCTTTGCCAAAGCAACACATTCATACATTGAGGGACTGTTGATGTGTGACGTTGTGAACCAGACCATGGAGATGATAATATGTTTGAATACCTGAAAAGCCACAGTATCTTATCTGAGATTCCTATCTGTTGTATGTAGTTATAAACAGGGCTACTTGTGAGCAGTTCTTTAAATGTACAGCACTGCAACAAGAACATGTGATCGCTGTATGTCAATTTTAATACCAGTACACAAGTAAAACAAGCTTTATCTTAAAGTCTACTGCCAATACCACTACAAACCAATCGTCACCACAACACCTATTATTACAACACCATGCACCTGTCACCACAACACCTCTTACTACAACACCACCTGTCACCACAACACCTGTTACTACAACACCTGTTACTATAACATCACCTGTCACCACAACACCTGTTACTACAACAAAACCTCTCTATATAACACTACCTGTCACTATAACACCATCTGTCACGATACCACCTGTCTCTACAACAACACCTGTTGTTGCAAAAACACCTACCAACAGCATCATCTGCCACCAAATTATAAGAAATTTATTAAAAACATATGCAAATGATGTCTGTCTGAGTTACAGAGCACATTACACTGTACTGTATTGGTTATAAACGAAATGGATTATGTTTACATGCACAAGTCAAAGGTTACAAACCGTTGAAACAATGTGTTTATTTACTTAGTCCACTTAGCATTGGTCAACAGTTTTCACAACATCTGTATTTGACTTAGTCTTAGAATGTGGCTCAACTTAAATCTAATATCATTGGTTCAGCTGATGAGATTATTGACAGACTTTACCGCGCCGTCAGTTTGTGGGACACACACACTTTCGAAATCGTTGTTGTGCCCTGTATTGTTGTGAGATATACTAGTCGCTGTGTGGACGGCTCATTATGGTTTCAACTTTGAACCGCTATTAACAGTTAATATTACCAATGGATATATTCTATTCATGACGGTTGGCAGCTGTTGTCTAATATTAAAGCAGAATGAATGCCGAAAAAGGAAATGTTTGTAATCTCTGAACTCTATAACAGTAGCCGGCCTTCAAAGCCGGCCTAGCCTTGCCCTAAGCTCACAACACTGGCTCTGCCTCTGCCGCTGTCATTGACCCCAGTCATGGGTAAAACATGAACATTGTTTTCTGTCTAACAAAATCCTTAAACCGTTTAGTGCTATGAAACAAAGTTTAATATTTATCATACAACTGTGCTAGTGAGTGATTTATAAGCTTTCACAGACTCTCGGCTGAACATTTCTGGCTTGTTGATCGTGTAATGCCAAACGTTTAATCGGGTCAGAGGCTGGGTCATTCTACCACTCGTTTTGAGCAAAATACAGATCTGGTAACTTACTAAAGCCATCACTGTGCTCTATATTCTTATTGTAACATTCCCTCGCACTGGGATCTAAAACATTGGCGTATTTAGCCCAGTAGTCATTCATGTTTGCTCGAGCATAGCAAGGCATTTGTTAGAGAAAGCTCAGCTGGATTGCGGTTTTTGCCAGCCAGCGTACTGCGCATGTGCGAATGTGACTTCATGTGGGGTTCAGCCTCCTGTTCCGTTTCCCATTGGCGACCATGCTAACGTTTTGCACGATTATAAGAAAATGGGACCATCAAAAATTCTGAAACTTCTCACCTGCCGTTGCCATCATCGCATTGACATGCTGATCGAGTTT
Source organism: Lamellibrachia columna (assembly GCA_963662155.1). Classification (NCBI taxonomy): domain Eukaryota; kingdom Metazoa; phylum Annelida; class Polychaeta; order Sabellida; family Siboglinidae; genus Lamellibrachia; species Lamellibrachia columna. Next base: position 4,697,447 of record OY759264.1, on the reverse strand, counting down.
AGTCAAAGTCTTACTTGTAACTCATCTAAAATGTCTGAACATGCCATGCCCATAAATTTTTACCAATTTATGCATGAATTACTATACACACGTGCCTTGTTGCGAAACAATTGCCAAAAATCCTTCCGCCTATTGAAATCATCTAAAAATCAACAGTTACATTGCCAACATGTTCTACCAGCAAACTAGCCAATGTGCCTGGCTCAAATTTAACAAGATTGCCACCCCAACAACATGTTCCAGATGGCAAGTGGACAAGGAAGCCATTGGCTTATCGAGAGTCCAACAATTTTCTCATCTACGTGTAGCCCGCCCTTATCAAATATCTGTCAATTCTATGTTTAAACATATTCACACTACTAGCATTAACACAATCATTTGGCAGTTTGTTCCATTCATTTATCACCCTCTGTGAGAAAGAGTACTTTCTCGTGTCCAACCTACACTGCTCCTTAACTAATGCTGCTTTGTGTCCTCTGGTTCTACTGCCTTCTTTAAGTTTGAAGAACATATTCCTGTCAACATCCTCATAACCATTCACTATTTTAAACACTTATATTTGGTCTCCTCTTAGTCTCCTGGTCTCTAGTGTTGTCAAACCACATTGTAATAAGCGACTTTCGTAACTAAGGTCTCTCAATTCTTGAATCATTTTAGTTGCTCTTCGTTGTATTCTTTCTATCTTGTCTATGTCCTTTTTACGATATGGCCTCCATGCTTGAACACAATATTCCAAATGTGGTCTAACTATTGCTTTGTACAGGGGTACAATTAGCTGTTTCTCCTTATACATGATAGTTCTCCTAATTAGCCTTAGAATTTGATTTCCTTTCGAAGCAGCAATCCGACATTGCTCTGAAACTTTCATGTCAGCACTAAATGTTACTCCAGGTCCTTTTTTGTGTGGTTCTACCTAGTACAGCATCCCCCATTTTATATTCTTCGTCCATGTTTTCATGTCCTATGTGTATACATTTACACTTCCCAAAATTGAATAACATTTGCCATTTTTCTGACCATTTAACTAATGTATCTAGATCATCCTGTAAACTTTGTTTATCTGTATCATTAGTAACCTTTCTGAATACTTTTGTGTCATCTGCAAATTTGAGTACTTTGCTAGATATGTCATCTTCCAAATCATTTATATATATATATATATATATATATATATATATATATATATATATATATATATATATATATATATATATATATATTAAAAACAGTATAGGGCCTAATACTGATCCCTGTGGTACCCCACTCAAAACAGATTTCCAGTTTGAAATCTCACCATCTACTACTCTCTGTTTTCTGTGTGTAAGCCAGTTTTCTATCCAGTTGATTACATCATTACCTATGCCATGGGCTTTTAGTTTAAGTAACAATCTTTGATGTGGCACTTTATCGAAAGCTTTCTAAAAATCTAAGTAGACAACATCCACTGGTGACCCGTCATCTACCCACTTTGTAATTTCTTCAAAAAAACATAAGAGATTAGTTAGACATGACCTTGCTTTTAGGAACCCATGTTGAGATGTATTTATTAATTTATGTTTTAAAAGGAATTCCACAATATGGTCTCTAATTAATGTTTCGAGTAATTTACATACAACTGATGTTAAACTCACTGGTCTGTAATTTTCTGGCTTGTTCCTGGATCCCTTCTTAACTGATGAAAATTCTTTGTAAAACGGGATCAATTAAACATTAAATAGTGATATACATCATTTTAGGAAATAACTAAATGTTCTACTGGCCATGCGGTATCGTTTTTAAATTATGAAAAGCCTCTCAGTCGTGAGATGATTCGCCGGCTTGACCGAGTAATTAACTGTTGTCGTAGTGTTTATGCTGTGGAAGTAGTAGTTGCCTGTGACTACAATAGTTATAATTACACACGCGGCCGTGACTAGTTATCAGATGCCATTAATACGTTGAATGCAAGTTCATTGTACACAATGAAAATTGTACAGAAATAGCCAAGTGGTTCATGAATGAGTTGCCAAGTGAACATTTAACATAGGGTATAGGGACGTGTGGATTGCAAAGCACATTATGGCAGGAATAATTGGTAGATATCTTTCAACGTGGCAATCATTGTGGGTTTTCTTCAATGGTTAACGCATCTAACGTATAGCAATGAGTTTAAACATGTTTCTAACACCACCAATACACACAAGTATCATTCAAAATCAGAACCGTTTCTGGGTTGAAGACACACCAGGAGAACAAATAACCTGTCAACGTTGCTCAATGTCACCAGGAACACTACTGACAAGATTTCATATCCTGCTATTCATAATATCGGTCAGTGTATAAGTCTGCCAAGTTACATGCTGTTAACCATAAGCGCACGAATTTCTGGCATGGGTAAGAAGCTTCTGATCACAGTCAGTTTTGCCTTTGTCGACCATTATAATGTTCGTGTGCCTCAATGGAAAATTTATCTTACAATTTACAAACACATAACACACTCATTAAAACACCTGCTGTGTGAAATTCGTGAAAATGACATACATCCTTTTCCCTCAAATTGCTTCAACGCCTGACCTCCCTGCATTTCTGCCATGAAAGTTCACCGTTTTCAAATTATGAGTACATCCTGCCTAATGGCCACTGTGTCCTTGGTAGCTCAGATGCTACCGTGCACAAAACTATCACTTCCACTCACTCATTCACACAATTTCTGCTCTCACAAATTGTGGTACGAGGCCAACACTTAGAGTAGGACTTAGAGTATTGAGTAAGACCCATATTTTAGGAATGCCTCTGTACACAGCGACCCTAGCGGGGGAGGGGGGAGCACCCTAAAGGCGGGTAAGGCGGAAAAAGCGGGCAAGAATTAACAAGGATACGTAATAGTGCCATGCTCCCGCTTTACACGTGCAGTAGTTGTTGTTACTTGTCGTGCGTGCGTACGCGCGTGCGTGGCACTACGTGTGTGCGTGCGAGCGTGCGTGCATGTGTGCGTGCGGGCGTCTTTTATCAGTAGTTTAACAAAAATCAAATAAAGGCTAAATAACAACTACACAATTGTTGAAGGTGAGGAATTTGGAGGCTTTGCTAGTCTTAATTGTGCTTGATCTTAGTATTTGGTTTGAGTTCGATTGGTTTGTCATGCAGTTCATTGGATTTGAATTTTTTTCTATTGAATCAACGCAACATTAGAAACCTGGTTACATGTCGACTTCTGAACACTGCTGTCAGACTACACCACGTTCGTGTCTTGTATAACATAATAATGTAATAATTGATTTCATTTGTAATCATAACATTAAAAAAGTTTGCCCTACAATAAGTACAAAATATGCGTTTGTTCAAATTATATGAGTACATTTAGGTTTGAAAATATTTATTACAAAAATCAATAAATCAATGTATTTTTAACATAAAAGAAATACTGGAAAAGGTAAACATGAAAACAGTTATTACAATGTATAATGACTAAATATTAAATTATGTACATTATAAAATAAAATAATGTCAATGATATCTTTATTTTTTATCATTTCTATTTTTCGACCTAAGCCACAAGGCGAAGCCTCAAAATTAAGGGCCTACAACTTGCTTGTTATTATTCCATTGTTGATAACAGGTTTAACACACACGCACGCACGCACGCACGCACGCACGCACGCACGTACACACAAATATCAGGTGCAAGTATTGAACTGATAATTACATTAATAATAAAATAATAATAATTAATAAATAAAATGAGGTTATTACTACGTAACGTGAATAACATTACAGAAAACTTGCATTATTTTATTTGAATGCGTAGAGCAACTATACAGTGTTCGTCTATTTGCAAGATTTTAGTATGTATATGTATATATATATATATATATATATATATATATATATATATATATATATATATATATATATATATATATATATATATATATATATATATATATATAATATATATATATATAATATATACTAAAATGCGGTTGTTCGAAATAAATTAGTCTTTAGTCTTTATCAATACAATTAAAATTTAAGGACACACACATGTATGCACGTTACATCTTGACAATAATTAATAGGACGAATCGATTTGAAATAGCACCGCTTCTCCGCTAGTATTATGAACATGCGCGATTGAGCGATAGCGGTGCACGATTAAAAACATTCGACAAATATCGAGTTGTTATTTAACCTTTATTTTATATTTGTTAAATTGTTGATAACAGAATGTACGCACGCACGCACGAAAAACAACAGCAATAAAAGCGACAATAACTACAGCGCATGTAAAACGGGAGCACGGCACTATTGCGCATCCTTGTTAATTCTTGTCCGCCTTGCTCGCCTTTTAGGGTGCCCCCTAGCGGCTATTAATTTTACTGCCACAATGTGGCGCCACTATTTTGGTATAGCATCTACTCACTCACTAGGACGTGAGCCGCAAACAAAGGCTTTATCATACTGTTTTCTTGTGTGGTTATACACCAAACATACCTATGTTCAGGGCAAACGCAGGATTGTTTTTATAGTAGCAGGTTTATGTGAATCAACGACAGGTAATATATTTACCTCCTGTGCGGAATAGTTTACTTCAACTTGTCTCTTCGAAAAGACATATATTTTCAACTTCCTATGTCCGAATACCTGGTACTAATCACAATTAGACAGCTAAACGTCGGCAAGTTGTACTGATTTATTTAAACACGACTGAGATGGCCGTCAGTCAGAGGTTTGATCCCAGCACCTCTTGAGCAATGATCTTAATCACAATGTGAGCACCAAACCAACTGAGCCACAGTGTCAGTTGATGAACTTGTGAAACGCTTTGCCTCGGTTGTCATTACAAGTTGTTGATTTGGTCTTCATGACAAATCACCTGTATAATCAAGACACGTATTGCTGAGATGGTAGAGACAAATGGAACGAAACATATTTTGTTTAACATCGAGAAGTTGATGACAGTATTTTAGTAATTGCTGTTGGTTGGGCGGGTTTCCGTGCAGTGAGTATAACACACACGGTGGACATACTAGACAGTTTCAGCCATACATTCCATGCTCCGAATGCATCTCAATACTTAATGTTTAGCCTACAAGTTGAATTGATCTAATACGTAGCCGTAAAGCAGTTTTAGCTGTTAGTTTGTACAGTGAACTCGGGCATGAAGCGCCTAGTGTGAGTGGGTGTGACAGGAAGTGGGAGGTTGGTCCTTAAAAATGTGGATTGGTGGGAGGGAGGTGAACTCTCAAATTTGGTGGGAAGTGGGCGTTTGGCCCCAAAAGCAGGTGGGACTGAAGTTGATACCTCTGCCATGCATCCCTTTATTGGATTTCTTGGCATTCAACCATCCCACGCATGAGTAATTTTCCAGCAGCGTGGGTGTCATATCGTTCTCAATCTACTACAGTAAAATAACTCACCCGCCATCCCCCATATTTCGCTCTCGCCGTCTCCACCACCCGTCTCCAAGCACCCCACCCCCCACCGCTCACTCTCATTCTCCGGCGTTTAAAGCTGTATCATTTAGAAAAAAATGTTCGAATTATATTTTACATATTCTGTTGTTTTTATCGTTGTTAAATATATATTTATTGGCAAATCTAAAGCATTGATAAATAACATCTGGAAATAATACTGTTCTGCAAAATACTTAATTTAGTTTATCAGTATATTGGAATAGGGTTACTTTTTCATTTAGTTTATGGCTGCCAGATGTTAGAATACGGCAACTGCTGCTACGGTATTACTGCCGTACGCACAGCCTGCTCGGTATATATATATATATATATATATATATATATATATATATATATATATATATATATATATATATATATATATATATATATATATATATATATATATATATATATATATATATATATATACATATAGTGATGGAGGAAGCGAGGCTAATAAATGTCTGCCCACTTCATACTGTGGGGTGTTTTGAGTGAGTTGTTTGACCATTGTAAGCTGGGAAGGTTGAAATCTCCTCCAAGCAATATACGCACCTATATGTAATAGTTTACTGTTGGTGAATTGGAGTTTAATCCATATCATTTCAGCATCAGAAGAAAGATTAGGTTGTGGTAATGCTACAATGATATCTCTGACAGCAATAAATGCTCCTCCACCATGTATGTTTCTGTCTTTGCGAAATATTTCATAGTTATGCGGGAAGACCTCACTGGAGCATATGCTACCATCTAAGTTATTTTTCTTTCCCAGTATGATATCTGGTTTTAACACACAGTCTATGAATAGAAAAGATCTAGTAATGACAAAGTTCACAAACTTGCAACGAAGCCAAATGACAAGTAAGTAAGTAAGTAAGTAAGTAAGTAAGTAAGTAAGTAAGTAAGTAAGTAAGTAAGTAAGTAAGTGAGTAATTTATTAGTTCCAAAATGTACACGCATTAAATAATAATAATATATCATATAATTGTACGTAATAAAATATTACTGTATACAGAGAGGATCATGGAGATTCCCACAAAGACTTATTAAAAGTCGCTACCGTAGGAGCCACCCGTCGTATTCTTTTATTTTAGTTTCTGAGGAAAGACTAAGCAGATCACGAACTAGCAATGATTGCAAGATACAAACCCACAATTCCGGGGCAGCGAATAAACGGAAATAAAACGAAACGACAACAAAAAAGCATTATTTCTGGAACAGGAACATGTTAACATAATAAATTGCTGCTGCTGCTGCTGCTGCTGCTGCTGCTGCTGCTGCTGCTGCTGCTGCTGCTGCTGCTGCTGCTGCTGCTGCTGCTGCTGCTGCTGCTGCTGCTGCTGCTGCTGCTGCTGCTGCTGCTGCTGCTGCTGCTGCTGCTGCTGCTGCTGCTGCTGCTGCTGCTGCTGCTGCTGCTGCTGCTGCTGCTGCTGCTGCTGCTGCTGCTGCTGCTGCTGCTGCTGCTGCTGCTGCTGCTGCTGCTGCTGCTGCTGCTGCTGCTGCTGCTGCTGCTGCTGCTGCTGCTGCTGCTGCTGCTGCTGCTGCTGCTGCTGCTGCTGCTGCTGCTGCTGCTGCTGCTGCTGCTGCTGCTGCTGCTGCTGCTGCTGCTGCTGCTGCTGCTGCTGCTGCTGCTGCCTACGTTAAGTACATCAAATCAGAATGTTGCATGATATAAAACGCATTAATGCATACAGTATATAAAACGAGAAAGCACACCAGTGGGTATACAAGAATACGTACCAACAGGGAAACCAAGAGAACATAACACAGGTGTGTAAATAAAGGTAAAAGGTACGTTCTTATATAGGACGGTATCCAGTTCTTGGTCTGCTCAAAGCGCTTTATGCCTCATCCCCGGCAGACCTGTTCATTCCAACGCCATCTAGGCTTATCTGGGAAGCATTCAGCCACGCTGCAATTACTGCGCGAAGAGTATTCGTTCATTTATATACACCACTATATACTGCCATGTACCCATTTATATAGCTGAGTGAACTGCGGGAACGTGGGGCGAGCAAAATTTCCAAAGCTTCGAAAACGGCAGCAAGAGGATTCGAACCCGGGTTCGATTGAGATTCCGACGTTCTAACCGCTACCCCACCGCCCCCTACATCATAAATAAACCATAACACGCACGCACGCACGCACGCACGCACGCACGCACGCACGCACGCACGCACGCACGCGCGCGCGCGCACGCACGCACGCACGCACAATCCCTCCAGGTAAATGGCTGTGTATTCGTGTTTATGACTGAATGAACTGAAACGGTTTGTAAACTGACCTCCAGAGCAACAAGTCAACGCTTTGTGCTGTCCATATTATATTCATGCTTGATATGTCGGTGTTTAATCAGCTAAGTGCTCGTCTCTGTCTCGACACGACTGGTCTTGTACATCGCTGGAACCAACAACGACCAATGACAACCAAGTCCCACTATATTTCTTCTGGTGACACGTGCTTCCTGGAATTACCCAACCTTTTCAAGTTCCACGTTGGTTATATATATATATATATATATATATATATATATATATATATATATATATATATATATATATATATATATATATATATATATTGTGTCCCACTGTAACAAAATGAGTCGGATGTCGATAAACTTGAAACTTCACAAATGCCGTTTAAAAAATATATAAAAAAAACTGGCTAATCCAACGATTTTTAGATTTTCCCTGAAAATGGTTCCTTAGTATTAATTTTAACGATTACCACAATTTCTACTGTATATTTAGCTATGTTTAATGTATTTTAGTGTTATCTTTGAAGAGCTGTTCGATGTCTTCCGCTTGACTTCCGTAAAACAAAGCCGAAAATGCCGATAATTAATCGCTTTTTTCGTCCGTAATTTTTGGATGGTCCCTCACAAATGTGGCATCGTTGCAAAGCTTTACATCTCATCTTTCCATATATGGTCATCGAATTAACATATATTACGATGTGTCGAATAGGAGGGCGTGAGGGTTAGGCACTGTTTGTCCAGCTGTGTAAACAAACCCGGCTTGTTACGATGACGTGATCCAGGAATATTATTTTATTGGCGCAGCAACGAAGTCATTTAAATAATGTCCATGGACGCATGCGCACAATGCAGTTCCACCGCGTCACACACCCGACCCACATGTCGAGTAGAAAATGGCGTTCGATGTAGTGGGTTTGTTGATATCCTGCCCGAAGTTATCGCGACCAGATCAACACAAGTATTTACTAGAGGAAGACCAGCAGGACAGTGAGCGAGACAGTATAGTCGTTTTGCGGGGCATTGTGGCGAGGTCGTCAAGCCCGCAAGACGTGTCCGACTGTGCTCGAGACTGTCCCCGTTGCTGGGCCGTCCGACCAGCGGGACAGTGAACGAGGCACTACAGTCGTTTTGTGGGGAAGGGGGCAGGGCGCGAGGTCGTCGAGCCCGTTAGCTATCCCCGTCATCTGCACTCTTACCGACGTCATGAAAGAGAGGACGTGGCCGCTGTCCCAGAGATGATTAACTGTTTTGAGATGTATAGCTGTTTATGTACGTGTTGTTGTTGTCTTGTATTAAATATGCCATTAATTGGCATTATTAAGAACCACTTGCGCATTTTTTTACTATGAAAAGTATCAGATTGAACAAATATTATTATAATTATTTGAAACACTTCAGTATACAACTTGGTTCACAACTGGTAGAAAACATTTTCAAAAAAGTAGTTTATTTAACCCATTAGGCCCCAGGATTTTATTAAAACATGCCACCATGTTCCCAGGATTTCTGGCAAATTTTGAGCGATTTTACCACCTTGTGTTCAAAAATATGTTGAAAAAAACCTATTCAATATTGACAATTACAAGTTGTGTTTATTTTGAAGAGTAGTAATTTCTCCACATGCATGTATACATAGAAATAGGATATATTAATAAAATGTTGACATTTGAAAACAATTTGCAAAAACAAAATAGTACATTTGTTAAAACTTTGAAAGTTGCGACTGACATTTGACAATGATCCCATGCTATAACCCTATGCAACTCAGCGAAGAAAATGTAGCTATATGTGTTAGCTTTGCACCACTGAAAACATTATCAAATTATGACGGTTATTTTTCAGGTTACACCATATTTTATCATGACAAATATAGAAGAAAAAAAATTTCGAGATAGCGTGAAAAAAAAACTTATGAACATCAAGATTTCCGAAAGGGCAACACATGCACGTAACGAGCTGTTGTTGTTGCAAAATGTATGTGGGTGTGGCAAAATTTGGTAGCGTTTAGTTCAGTAGTTATTCGCCAGGTTTTTTTTAATGGAGGGTCCTGTATGCGGCCAGCGGGCAAATTTTTTTCTCCTATAATGGGTCCTGGCAAGCAGTGCCTCGCGTGGTCGTGATTGGCTACGGAGAATTGCTGACCTCTGAACTCTTGCCAGCGTTTGTGGTGGCAAAAATGGCGCGTTGCTTGAAATTAAATGTTTCAGAAATAACTGCTCTACAGGTGAGTGTTGGCCCTTTTCCTGAATGTTTTTCATATGTGGACGTATTGGAAATCATTGATATATGATATACTAATCTTAGCAAACAATTTGACGAAAGTATATCATGAAACTGTTACTTTAGCGTATCATCTGTCACTGTCACTGACAGCTAGGCAAGTTGTTCAATGTTTATTTGGGATAGATTGTGTGGTGCTTTGACTTCAGTTCTAGGGTTTCGCGTTCAAAGCTTTGTGGGTTCGACTTTTTTTTTTCCTTTTTTGATATTTTCTTCATTTATGTTATATTATGGCACCAATGGAGCATTACTTTTATAGATAAATTATACTAAAATTAAGTCGAAAGCTTTGCACTTAAATTAACAAAACATATGTTCAGTCTAATGGCATTAACTTCAAAAATTCTTTAATTATGTATCCTGCATGAAGATGGTCAATAACATTAGTTATATCCTTATTGGTTTGTCTTTAAATGTGAATAAAGACACACGTGTAGTGCATAGGTTGTCTTTAAGATTGGTGCTACCAGACTTGTTGATTTGTTTATAATGTTCATGCTCAATACGAGTAAAATATTCGTTATTTTTGTTTCAGAAAAGTGAATTGATCAGTCACTTTATTAACCCAAACTGTAAAATTATTTGGAAAAGTTCTTGTAAATATTTGGTTGACATAGACCAGGTTTTTCTCTAATTAGCTTTACAGGCATTAAAACATGAAACATGGAATGCCTTTTTGCCATATGTTCTATTATTTGTTTTCTCAAAATAGTCAATACTTGTTGTCTAAGCTTTCATGGCACATAATATTTTTAATCGAGTGATATTGTTAGCAGTAATGTTTGTTATACCTTCTCATATTGTGCTCATGGCTTGTTTTGTTTGTTTTATATGATTGTAATAAATAATTATTGATTGACTGAAAGTTTGTCCCTACTTTTATGGCGGCACAATTCTAAGAGTAATCCACGTTGATTTCATGTGTTTGTTATAGTTTGTACAATTACAAAAAAACTGTTTGATTTATCAAAACAAGTGAAATTATCGTTATTTTCAACAGGTCAAGTTCAAGCCACGTGTCATTGTTGACATAGGTTCAATTGAACACGTGTACTGCTGTTATGAATTAGAGAGTTCGGAGGTCAACTATTCTCAGCAGCCAATCATGTCCGCCTAAGGCGCTGCTTGCCAGGACCCATTATGGGAAAAAAAATTAGCGGCCGGCGGCGGTCGTTCCAGGACTGCACAGAGCGGCCGGCCGCGGCCGTTGTGGGGTCTAATCAGTTAATACATTTGTGGGTAATTTCCGAAAAAAATATTTTTGCGACAAATATTGATGTAGCTTTTAGTTACATTGACAATATGTTCTACCAGTTTTGTAAAGAAGAATAAGCTGCATATAACACTAAACACCTTACTTTGTTAGCATTATTACTTGCAGAGATATGAGGCGTTTTTGAGAAAACAGGATTATTTCTTGGAATATGCATGCTTTACCCACAAATAAAAGTAATTTTGAGGTATGTAATTGCAAATGAAATGAACGGTATGAAAGCAATGCTTTAAAAATAGGATGGACACATTTTGAATAATAAAATAATATTTTTTTAAAAATCCAATTGCCGAGTCTCCCCTAGGCTGAATAAATAATATTATTATTACTTAAATCACAAAAATCAAGTAAGTTCTTATTGCCTCAACTTTGCTTTACAAAAGAAGGTCACTAGTAACCATTTTCTCAACTAAAATGTGTCACATTATGACACTGGTGGCATAGTGCTGCTAGTTTTGACATTCCTTAACAATGGCGGTAATTACAAGGCAATTAATTGTATTTTTTTTACAAAGATCTTGTTATTATATTAGTAGAATGCCATGAGGATGCCTTTATCTTCAAGCCGTCCAACTATCTGCCAGATATGTGCATTGTAACTAAGGTAGCTTTGGTAAGAAACATACTAAACTTTGACAGCTGATTTCTCAGTTTGAAGATTTCTACCCCACACATGTTCAGCCAAACGTAGTTTCGGCTAGAATCGAGATATCTGGACGTTTGATGCATCATGTGAAAGCTGAGATGCTGCTCTTTTCAAGGATGCTAATAACTCTACATGTTCAAATTGGAACATGTGACTCATTTTGTTACGGTGTGTCATATATATATATATATATATATATATATATATATATATATATATATATATATATATATATACATATACATATACATATACATATACATATACATATACATATACATATACATATACATATACATATATATATATATATATATATATATATATATATATATATATATATATATATATATATATATATATATATTTCTCTAATTATAATTCTCAGTGACTGATGCTGTCCACCGGTTGTCCACTGGGTGTCCACCGGGTGTCCACTGGGTGTCCACCGGGTGTCCACCGGGTGTCCAAGGGAATATACACCGAATGGTTCTTCCCGTTATCCAGGTAAATGTAGATGTAGACCAGCTTCATGCGTTCAGTACTATCAAAAATGCCCATCCTCGGACGGGATAACTTGGTAATTATTGGTACTTGATAGTACGTGGTAAAAGCCACAATACACAATATTATCATAGACATATCGATATATGACTCAGTGCAGCCAGTCAATCTCTTGATTGCTTCTTTCAAATTCTTGAATTTGCGACGTAATACTTTAGTTCGACTGTAGGTCGCTTGGACGAGGCGTAACCGCTTAAGCAGCTTAACTCCCGGGGTTCACTCCAATTAGCTATAGATACCCGTGTCAGTGCACGGGTTTAAAAAGTAAGCTCTTCTTTGGGAATTTGCCCCATTTTAGAGATCTAATTTCCCAGGTATTGTCCCCAAATATATAAATATATAAACTTTTCTCTGTCAAAAGCAATTTAACATAGCAATTGTGTTGCAGTAGAGTGGTATCCCAAACACCAGGTGCACATTAATTTTGAATACAATGACACATAATATGCGACTGGAATGTCAATTATACATGAACACCAAATAACCAGGAGCAGTGCAGGCCACTCAACCGTTTAGTAGGACAGGCTCCACGGGTGAACGATTGACAAAGGTGTTTACAGCGCATGATGTCTGAAGTTGACTCTGAACCGTTCATTGGTGGTGGTGGAGGGGGAAGGGGGGAGGGGGGGGTAAACGGGTCGGCGTGTTTTAAGATCCGGTTCAATCGTTATATAAGAAACGAACTTTAACTACAGCGTCAATGGTATATATATCCTTTAGCCGGATCCTACTTTTTACTTTTGCACATGTAGTTGCAGCAGAGTGGCAGTAGGTTGAAGAAAGGGAACTGCCTACGGGGGAGGAAGAAAGAAAGGGAGCGAGGGGGAGGGAGGGAGAGAGCTAGGGGGAAGGAGAGAGAGAGAGAGAGAGAGAGAGGGAGTTAAGGAGGTGGAACGATGGGGAGAGTGAGAGAGGGTGGGGAGGGAGAGGGAGGGAGGGAGGGAGGGAGGTAGAGGGAGAGAGAGAACGCGCCCAAATATTGCATCAATATTACGAATGGGGCATGCAATCAGAGTGATTGATGCCACGTCGGAAAGCCTCGTCGCGTTTTTGTCACGTTAAATGTTCGAAAGAAACTGGTTTGACTCTTGTGTGCACTTTGTGCAGACACCAAAGTATAAAACCAGATTACAGTCGCTAACAACAGCTCAACGTCTGTTTTGTGTGAAAGCAAAGTTGACAGGTTCACCGGCTGTCAGTGAGGCACGGCTAAGATATATAGCGTTCTTTGTTAGCACTGTCAAGGGTTGGCACGTTTCTGACGAGACGGTAAATATCACGGTATCAGTATTTACCGTCCGGCCAGAAATACCTTTCTGACGTCTAATGCTTCAGAAACCCTCATAAATACCTTTCTGACTTCAGAAACCGTCAGAAACTAAACAAGACATGTATTGTATTTAATGTGTACATTGTAATTTAAGATCAATATATAATAAATTTTTATAATGTCACCATTCATATGCTTTCACTAGGCAGCCAGCTTTTAAAACAACATGATAAGTGTCAGTCATAATTGGGAAAGCATGAAGGACACTGGCTGGGTGTAAGTGCATATGAATAAAAACATTGGAGAGGACATCAACGAACTGAGTTATTAGGACTGTGGAGAGGTGCCAGTGACAATTTGGATAGACGAGGGATCGCCAGTAGATATTATCTACTTAGATTTTCAGAAAGCTTTTTACAAAGTGCCACATCAAAGATTACTACTTAAATTAAAAGCCCTTGGTATCGGGGATGGCATAATTGACTGGATAGAACAATGGCTGATTTACAGAAGACATCATGTAGTAGTAGTAGATGGAGAAATGTCAACCTGGTAATCAGTTTTGTGTGGGGTACCACAAGGATCAGTATTAGGACCTATATTATTCTTAATATATATATCAGTGACTTGGACGGCAATAGAACAAGTAACGTACTGAAATTTGCGGACGACACAAAAGTGTTTAGAAAGGTTAACACCGATGGTGATAAACAACATTTACAAAACAATCTAGACAGATTAGTGAAATGGTCTGAGAAATGGCATATGTTTTAAAATTTTGGGAAACGTAAATGCTTCCATACAGGACATGGGAACTTGGATGTAAACTATGAAATGGGGGATACTGTTCTGAGTACTACTGTAAAAGAAAAGGACTTAGGAGTTACAATAAGCGCTGATATAAAAGTTTCAGAGCAATGTGGTATTGCAGCTTCAAAGGGTAATCAAATTCTTGGGTTGATTAGGAGAAACATAACATACAAGGAAAAAAGCTAATTATACTTCTGTATAAAGCAATAGTTAGACCTCATTTAGAATACTGTATACAAGCGTGGAGACCATATCGTAAGGAGGATAGATACGTTTGAACACATACAAAGGAGAGCAACTAAACCTATTTCAGAACTGAGAGACCTTAGTTAAGAAGAACGCCTGAAAGAATGTGGTTTAACAACTCTAGAGACAAGGAGGTTAAGAGGAGATCAGATTGATGTTTTTAAGATATTGAATGGGTATGAAAATATTAATATAAATATGTTTTTCTCACTCAAGAAAGATAGCAGAACTAGAGGACATGAGGTAAAATTAGTAAATGATCAGTGTAGATTGCATAACAGGAAGTACTCTTTCTAACAGAGGACAATAAATTAATGGAACAAATTGTCTACGGATTGTATAACCGCTAGCAGCGTGAATATGTTTAAAAACAAGGTTGACCCATATCTCAGGAGGGCGGATTACACGTAAATGAATATTGTTGGACTCTCGATAAGCCAATGGCTTCCTTGTCCACTTGCCATCTGGACCTTTGGCTTTGATGGCAAATCTTGTTAAACATTGTTAAATCTATCCATTTATTTTTCAATAAAAACATAAGATATTTGTTAAGCATGCCCTCGCTTTTAAGAATCCACGTTGAGATGGATTTTATAATTTATGCCTAATAAGGAAATCCACCATATGGTATTTAATTAACCTTTCTTGAAAATTACAAATCACTGATGTTAAGCGGCTGTAATTCTCATACTGATATCTCGAAACCTTTCTAAACAATGGTATGATGTTTGCTTCTTTCCATTCAAAAGGAACCACTCCCTCTTTTAATGACAAGGTAAACACTCTTGCAAGTGTCATACTAATTTGTTCTACTGTTTCCATTAGTAGCCTTGGAGGAATTCCATCCACTCCAAGTGATTTATTTTTATTCATTGCCATTAAGTTCTTAGCTACCATTTCTGGAGTTACAATTACCCACCCTAAATAATCCGATTTAGCCTCCTGAAATTCAGTGAACTGGTAATGAACTAATATTATCTGTGGTAAACACTGAGCTGAAGTATCCATTTAGGTTTTCCGCCATTAAAAAAAATGGTTTTATTATATTTCCAACCTTGTCTCGTACGTTTTGTTTACTCCCGACATAATAACAAACTCTTGCTCTCATTTTAATTAGGAATAGCATACATAAATCCATAAGAGGGATTGGGTACTTACAGTTTCTGACATTGTCCCATCAGAAAATACCTTTCTGGATGTCAAAAACCCAACCCTGGTACTGTCTGACTCATACAAAGCCACACACACAGTTGAAGTACGACATTTATGTTGACAAAAACATACATTTATCACACCTTTGTTTGTTCAATAGTTGGAGAACCTGAATCACGATTATTATCTTATTATTATTGTTTTTTTCGTCAACAAACGAATCAATGCTGAGCAAATGCTGCAGTGAAATGTCAAAAGGAAGCAAGTGACATTTTTTTTTTCTTCAAAAAAGAGTTCAGTTGCCATTCACACTGAAAGGAGCAAGTGCTATATTATCACATAATAAAACATAAGGTTTAGATCGCAGATTTGCTACAACTTACACAAATTACATAAAGGAGCAAGTGACAATGAAACTGCATATTACCATGACAAAAGGGAGCAACTGTGTGACCAATGGCATTACGTGAGTAGTAGGTAAGGGGTTTACAGGGAGCAATTGTGGGTCGATTTTTTGTGGTAGCTAAAAATAGACATTGGGAAAAACCCACATATCGCTGACGTGGCGTTTAATTTTAATTTTAAATTTTTATTTTAAATTCAATGAAAACCTAGGGAAAACTCCACATATCGCTGACGTGGCGGTTACTAAAAATAGACATTGGGAAAAACCCACATATCGCTGACGTGGCGTTTAATTTTAATTTTAAATTCAATGAAAACCTAGGGAAAACTCTACATATCGCTGACGTGGCGGTTATTGAGTACTGAATGAGAGAGCTAATCAATCAGGGTTCAGTACGTTATCGGTGAATGGTGTAAAGAGCTGCGATTCGTCGGATATAGTTTCATAAAAGTTATACGTAAGAGTTTCATAAAAATCGTGGATGATTAATGAGGTGAGGAGTCTGAATGGCTCGTGTGTCCATCTGCTTGCCGCCGAAACGCGGCCATCTTAAAAACGGAACAAACGCAGTCGGTCGTGTGCACACACACAATCATCTTTTAATTGCATAACAATACAGATACTAGCAGCTGGTAAGTATTACCAATACATCGAAGCAACAAACAAGCTATGCTGTATTACAGTTTACCCTATCTCAGGGTCTATTGCACTCGTCGCAAGATATTACCTCAGTTCGTCTCCTCTAGTCGTGTGGTGCAAACCATGGGACGTCGAGTCGAAGAATCACTCAAACGCGTCTACTTCGATCCGAAACGGTTCGAGAAAGGGTACATGGCAAATTCGAGCGAGGAGCTCTTCACGATACGCGAAGTTCACGCCTCCGATCCACCCGTGTACCGGTTGGTCGACGATCTCGGTGAGGTGCTGGACGGAACCTTCTACGAACCGGAACTGCAGAAAGTATTGGTCTCGAAAGATAAACTGTACCGCGTGGAATCGGTGCTGCAGCGACAATCGAACCGCCGCTTCGCTTTGCTGATGCGCACGCGATCATCCACCTTGAACTTTGGTACACCCTTACCATCGTGACCGTACAAGCGCTGCCACACCTCCTCTTGATTCGCCGCGTTCACTTGCGAAGGGGCCATGCCTATGCTTCGATGATAGGTGTCGTTGTACGACTGCACAAAATCCTGTAGCGCGTCGATGTACCGCACCGTCTGATATTTCGTAAAATATCGCCACATACGCGTCTTCAGCGTTCTGTTGAACCTTTCGACGATACTCGCCTTGGTCTCCTCGTTATGAGTGGAGAAATGATGGACACCGTGCTCCTTCAACAAACGCCTCACGGATCTGTTGAGGAACTCCAAACCTTTGTCTGTTTGCAAGGTTGTAGGCGCAATGTTGACCAACAATCCTTTCAATGCCGTCACCAGAGACGACGCCGACTTGTTTTTCAGAGGAACGCACCAGGCCCGTTTTGAAAAGACGTCGATCACCGTCAACAGAAACACGTATCCGTCGTTGTCTTTTTTCAGTTTTGACAAGTCGGCGAGATCGGCCTGCCACTGGTGGTTGCGTCCACCCACGATGACACGTCGTCTCTTGAATCGTTGACCAACAATCCTTTCAATGCCGTCACCAGAGACGACGCCGACTTGTTTTTCAGAGGAACGCACCAGGCCCGTTTTGAAAAGACGTCGATCACCGTCAACAGAAACACGTATCCGTCGTTGTCTTTTTTCAGTTTTGACAAGTCGACGAGATCGGCCTGCCACTGGTGGTTGCGTCCACCCACGATGACACGTCGTCTCTTGAATCGAATTCTCACCGGTTTGTGTAAGGTGTACGCGTCTTGTTCCGACAACCATTGCTTGACGGCTTTCACTGGTGCGCGCGTGACACGTCTCAGTGCGTTGACCCCACCATAACTTCCGACGCGTTTCGGATCGAAGTAGACGCGTTTGAGTGATTCTTCGACTCGACGTCCCATGGTTTGCACCACACGACTAGAGGAGACGAACTGAGGTAATATCTTGCGACGAGTGCGATAATGTATAGTAGGATACAAAACAGTACTCCCACGACGATAGGTCGATATCCTACCATCGAAGTAGCGGCAAGACTTTTTTCGCGAGCGGGTAGTAGTCAGCAGTCATGTACAGCACCGAGACAAACACTCCTGTCAGTGGGTAGTAGTCGACGGTCTTGTACAGCACTCCTAGGACTACCAAGCGATATGTGTCCACTACCGATACCATGGTTAACTGTTGAATCGTCGTAGCGCACAAATCTTTTAAAACGACTCCCAACCATCCAGTGACGGCAACCGACGATGACGTTTTTTTCGAGGACTTTTGGACTGTTCCACTTGCCAACGACTGTAGGGGGTCCAACGCGGTAACGGACGATTTCTGGGTGTCACCGCCACCGGTGTTGCCGTTGCCGCCTGTCGTATGTAGCGTCTCCGTTCGACGTTACCGATCAATTCCATGGGTAGGTTGATACGTTTGAGCTGCTGCGCGAACGCTTGCCATCCTACAGGATCGCTCTTTCTTCTTTTTCGCAATACATCGTTCACGAGATCCACCATGTTACTTCCAGGCACCGGCGTACCGTCGTGTAACAATTCGCCTCGATCGGTCCACGAGAGCTGGGTTTTGAGACGATCTATCAACGTCTTGACCTTAACCTTCATGGTCTTTGGAACGCTGTCCACGATGTCGGCCTCTACGGCAGAGGGAGCTGCTGTTGCTGGTGCTACTGCCGGCTTTTCCGGTGTCGCTGTTTCTGTCGTTGCATCATCGTTCACCACAACCACTCGTGTCGGCTGTTTGTCGCGTCGATCGGACAAGTGGTTGTATCGCTGTAACACCTGATTGTACAGTTTCACTTTGTCCCCATCGTTTAGGTCTTTTTGATCGAGAATGGAGGTCATCTCGACGTCGAGTCCTTGCATGACCTTACCAACCGTGTCTGTAGGCGGTGCTGGTGATCGAAGGGTCTCCAACAATCGTGGATCCACCAAGGCCATTTTTCGCGCGTGCTCCATCTACGCGAGCACCTGTCTAAGCAAGGGAAGAATCACCGAACCTGCCAACGGAGCTAGTAAAGCCGATAGGAAACCACCGGTCTGTTCTTGTAGGATGTGTCTCCTCCTCGCGATGGGCAACCGTCTCTTAGCCAACTCGCGCAGTTCTTTCCTGTATTTTTTCAACCGCCTTCTATGTGTCGGAGTCAACGGAACGTTCCCTTTCAAGATGTTGTAGGCACACTCGGCCAGAGCGCAAATGAGATCGGCGTCAGCGTTGGCGAGGATGGCTCTTCTCAATTTGTTGTTTTTGTATCTATTCAGCGCCTGTATACACAGGATGTGTCTTTTCACCAGTTCGGACATCGTGCGAATGAAGACTCGAACCAGCGCTCAGCGTTTTTATACCTTCGGTAAGTAGACGTACTGGACGGGGTCGTCCGGAAAAATGGTCGTACGTAATCGGAGATCTTCGGGCGTGTCCTATTTCAGATCGATCAACAGGTAGCCATATGGTACCGCTGTTGCATCTTTGAAAGCTTCTTGCACGAATTTGACACGACCCGGATACATTTGTCGTGCCAAGTGCGTTATCTGCGACGTGTCACGGGGATTCTTGAACACCACCATGTATTGAGCGTTCAGGCTAATGGTGCGACTTTCTTTGTTTTTAGGAAACAGGTTCTGTACGAGATAGAGGACGGATGTGTTACTGTGATGACTCTTTTTGGTGAACAAGGTCGTGACCCGACCGTCCGTTTCAGCCATCAGATCATCTATGACGACGAGGTTCCTCGTTTTGGGATCGAACAATGACGCATTCGGTAAGCCTTCCTCGAACTGCAAGTTGGGTATGCTCATCGACGCGTAAGCCGATTGCCATTCTCCGTAACACCACGTCATTTTCTCGGGAGGAGGGTCCATCGTCATTGATGCGTGACGTAGCAGACGCGTCACGAAGGTGCTCTTACCACACCCCGTCGGTCCGGCGATGACGCACGTGAATGGATGCTTCCATCGCGCGTCCATGGTCACTTATGAATGTCTTCCGTAGCGCGTCATCTTTTCTACACGTTCACCGGACCCGTGCTCACCCCGTCTTCGAGCAACACGCGTTTTGCATAGAAGTAGGTGAGGGCGGCTCGTTCCTGCACATACGTCAACACGGACGAGTGGTTCACTCGGAACCCGCGATTCTTTCCGCTACCGCTCCTTCTATTGGTGAGTACCTCGAGGAACGCGTCTTTGTCGATCTCGTTGTGACGTTTGCTCAGACCTTTCGTGCTATACTTGTCGGTGGGTCCGAAGCAATAGTATGTTTTGCTGCACAACCCCACGAACCCGTCGCCAGACCACTCCACCTTGAACAGACCGGGCGTCCTCTTGTCATATGCTTTGCGCGCAACACAGCATGATGCAGACCCGATCCAAGGATGACCGGCGAGTCGACACCGCACGTACTCGGACTCGTGGTCGACGCAACATTCGGATGGGAGCCATTGGGATCGGTATCGGAAGTAATGCTCTCGAAGTTCCGGAGTTACGAGATCGTCGACGGACTCGCCGGCCAAGGCCAAATAGGCGCTATCCGTATCCATCTCGCAGTACTGGAACAAAGGTCGTTCCAGGTACCTATCGATAAAGTCGTAGTAGAACTGCAGCATGCGCATTTTGGCATACTGTAGAACAAAAAATCCTACGTGTATAGGCAAGGCATACGTCACTGTTCTCTTGCTCATCTCGATCTCATACGCGTTGTCGATGACGACGTCGAGTTGACGGAATCGACGATCGTTGATCATGCGCGACGCTTTAACCTCCGTGCAGTATTTCACGTCGCGATGTCGGTCTACGTTGGTGATGGTCTTCCCGTACCCCGAATTCCCCAGTAGTTTCATGGTGTCCGCGATGATGGCCTTGTGGGGGTGGACGTCTCCCTCCCGTCGGGCCGTAGATACAGCGTCACCGAACCGACGGAAGCATGGGTTGGGTTCGTACTCGATGACCTGATAAACGCGCGTCACCTCGAGTCCGTGGTCCAGGTACCACCTCAGGAGCGGCGTGGCGAACAGCATCTTATCGCCACGGAAACTACCAACGAGCATGCGCCTCGGACGCGTCATGATATCGTGATCTTCGGCGTATCGACGCATGAATGGTCCGAGATCGTCGCGGCTCATGTTGACGTTCTTGAACAAGGGCTGCATCTCAGCGAAGTGCGCGCGCAATTCTTCCGGTACGCGAACGTCGCACTCAATCATACCGAACAGAGTACCGGTGCGCACATCGGTCAAGATCTGCTCTTGCGTCATCTTCCATTTCGCGTGTCGTCGCCGAGGAAACGCTGCGTCTAGGCATCTTTTCACGGCCGCATCTTTTCTCATGTTTTTCCACTGACATTCCCACAACTCGACGACCTTGACAAAGTGACGTAAGTATGCAGTGTTCTTTCGGCTTTCGATGAGAAGTTGGGTCATGGGTTTCCCATTAACGGTGTTCGTTTCTAGAGCCAAGCACGGACAGCCATGAAAGTAACATCCTTGGAACTGATACGCCGTCTTTGTTGTGCTGCACCATCCGTCCACCGAAAGTTTACCTATCCTCTTCTCCCGACCGTTGACCTGATGCCGGATAGAGTGTCCCGTCCGTTCGGACTCCCACGTCAACCATTCCGCGGCCATCTGTCCGTGCAGCTGCGCCGATTCGGGTCGGAACTCGTTCTCTTCGCGTCGACGCTTGTACCATCCCGTCGGCATATTTTGCATCAGAGACCACAAGTATAGAGCGTTGGCATCGTAACCGACGATCGATCCACACGGTCGAGCGGTCTCCCCGTACTCGGTTTGACGTATCTTTGTGACCCCTTTCTCGTGGTATCTTTGAAAGACTATAGATGGACCACCCACAATACCGTCTTTCACGAGCTGATGAAGATCTTTATTCTTCTCGTTGAAGATCGTAAAGTAGGTCTTCTCCGGTAGGTCGTTGAACAGGTAGAGCAAGGTCAGACCGGTACGCTGATCCCTTGCTTGAACATGTCGATCCCACGCTGCTCATAGAAGGCGAACTGTCTGCGTATGGCTTGCAAAAAAGGCACTACGTCTCTGTTGTTGTACCAGACGAGAAAGTCTCGTAAAGTCGTCATGCCATTATCGCGCCACGCCTTCTCGCAACTAGCGTAATCGTCATCGGAAATACCTTCGTTCTTCAATCGACTGTAGAAGGCCTCTTTCGGTGGAAGCATTGTGTCGTCGAGCCTCTCCAAACAGTCCATGTACTCGTACGGGAAATGACCTTTTGCGACCTCGCATCCGTACGCTTTCAGGTATTTATCGTAGCTGAACCCCGGGGCAATGTAATTCGTCATGTCTAGGAATTTCAGTTGATTCGACGATAGGCACATGAACGTGTTGTTTCGTTTGATGACGAAAAAGGATCCGATACCGTCTTCTTCTTCCGATTTTTCCCTCGGACCAAAACCTTCTGCGCATTTTTCCGTTGTTTCGGTGATGAAGTGGGGAATCAGAAACTTTTTTATGGCGTTGAGATCGTACTTCCCCGAATTGAACCCGATCACGGGTAATTGATGAAGCCACCCGTATAGTTGTCCCATCAGCGTTTTGGACGGATTGGTGGGTGGTCGCGACTCCTTATCGTTGGCGTCATCTTCCCCAGGTGATCGTGCGGCATGCTCCCGTTCGTCCCAGTCCGTCTGTGCTTCCGCGAGATGTTCCAACACATCCTCATAAAAATCTTTTAGATCTTCGTACGCTGCATCGCTCATTGCTCGTAGGATGTTCATCATGTCGGCCACCAACTTGTCAGGATTTCCATCTGTGACGAGACATTGCACTTGCTCGTGTCCGGGCACGTTCGACGCCACGCTGACGCTCAACGGGACGTGACGCGCTACCCACTGGACCTTGTCACTGTCCGACGGAAGTTGCGCGGTGTCAAACCAACACTCAAAGTCAAAAGTGGCACGGTATGGATAGTAGCGCAACGATTCAGGGACTTGAATGTTCTCATCATCCAGACGTTCGAATACCGAGGGGGTGGAGTGGTAGACGCCTCCCGGATACACTTGACGTATACCCCCCTCACATGTACGCTCGTGTCTGTGCAGTTTATATGCATCTTTCCATAGACAGTCGCCACACTTTTGACACCGATACGAGTGGCAGTACATGCGCACATCTTTTATGTAGGAAAAGTGCGTCTCGTGCAGGTTGATATGCAACGTGTTGTCATAGTGACACAACGATCGTCTGACGAGTTCGGCAGTCGTCTTTCCGTCAACGTCCGACTTGACAAGCTTGTATACGCACACGTTCGTTTGGAACGTGGTTTCTACGCGATAGAGGTCATCAAGTGTGACCCCTGTAAAGTCTTGCATGGGTACCCCGTCATCTCGATCGTACATCTCGTACAGCGTCTTCACTGCCGGTTCCAACCGAAATCTGTCAGCTCCTCGATGCAGGGCCAGACATCGGAAGAGACACAGGTTGTCGGTGTACCTTTTGGAATGGTTGGGTTCCCTTTCCAGAACGATGACAGCTTTGTTGTTCTTCACATAAGCGGGAAGAGTCACGCCGACGCAGCCGATTGGATGATCGATGATACGATTGACGAAGAAGGTGGCATTTGTCACGAGTTCGCACACCCATGCCGAATCCGGTCTTTGAGCGATGGCCCACTGCAAGACGTCGGTTTCTCGGATTCGATCCAGAAACTCGTCAAAGTCACTGCGGTTTGTGATGAGACTGGGTTGTTCCAGGTACCGTCCGCAACAATTACAAGACGCGTGATAATACCTGTATCGTCTCGTGTCCTTGTTCCTCAGAATGAATCCGTAACTGAGATTAATTTTGAAAGCAGTGGTTTGCTCCTGGAACATTCTATTCAAAGGCTCCTCTAGAGCGGTCGTGTCTAGAGTGGTCAATCTGTAATTGAACCTGGTCTGAACAGGTCCTCTCGCTACGCGTGTCCTTATGGTCGACCAGTGCTCCCGAACGACGTCTAACAAGTCCGTCGACAGAGCGTCTGGGAAGGGAAGTCGATCGAGTGGTTCGACGGGATCTTCGACGAATGGGGGGAGGGTCATAGTACTTTCCCATCTCGACCGCTTCGGTAAAGGTGGTTCGACGTCGTCATCACACGCGGTTCGAGCGTGTCTGTTTAGGTGAGCGAGTGAACTGAAAGATCGGTCGCATCTCTCGCATGTGTAGGTCTTCTTTTGTTTATTGCATGCAATTCTCGCGTGTCGCAGCAGACTGTCTCTTCTCCGAAATGATCGACCGCATGTCTCGCAAGCGTGTGTCTTGGTGCTATCATTAGATGACGATGCCTTTGAGTGTGTGGGTTGATCAACAGATGACGTTCCGTGACTCTCCACGTGACGTCGTAGAAGCGCATAATCTTCGAACGTCTCACCGCAGTGGCGGCACACGTGTACTCGCATGGTGTCAGCGTCTACAACTGAAAAGACACCATCATAAATACACCTATATGTTGTGCGAGGTGCCACTACAATAATGGAACAAACAAGGTCACTATATTTAATGAGGTCACTATTGGAAATTAGACAGTATGTTGTTTTTAATATGTCAAGGTATCGTATTAATTAGGTATACTATAATAGGTTATCTTCCTGGTGACTAATAACTAACGAGGTCCCTATATGTAACGAAATTACTATTGGAAATTAGACAATATGTTGTTGTTAATGTTAAGGTATCGTATTTAGTTACGTATACTATAATCTTCCTGGTGACTAATAGTGGAACTAACGAGGTCACTATAATTATGTCTCAATCGAAAGGTCCAAACAGAATGAAAGATTATACATTGTGTTTAATTATTATACATTGTATTTGTTTAACCCTATAATGAACAAACACAATAAGGCGTACACACAATTTTTATTTACATTTTATTTTTATTGCTTAATAAGCAAGGTACAGAATAACAACGTGTACTATTATTATAGCTAAGTATACATTTACTAGAGATGTAAATGATCCAGTTTAACCTGAACACCTGTAGGTGAAGAAGCTGATTTTTAAAGTCATGTTACTAGGAATTGGAATCCAGATTATAACATTTTTATAGCAGGAAACAGTTCATTTACACAATACTACCTTGGCTTTGATATTAATGAAATCTAATAATGATTATACTTGTGGGTTTTCCTTTAAATACTTGAAGTCTGTCAAAAACTCTTAGTGAATTGAATAATTACTTATCACTGATTGTCATAGGGTTAACCAAAAGATGGTTAATACATGAAAATGCATATATTGATGAGTTGACCGACTTCAGAAGTATTCGTCTTTCATGGCCTCAAAGAAGGGATGAGGAGTATCCACGAATCTTATTACTATTTTGAAATGCCAAAACTTAATATTATAACTGCGTATTTAGAATGAATGTAAGAAATGTAAAAAAGAAATTTATAAGTGGTGTTATTTATCGGTCACTAAACATATATATTACTGATTTCACTAATCAAAACACTAAAAATGTGCAAGTACTCAAAGTTGCAAACAAACAGTGTTTAATGGCGACTCCAACATCATTTTGCTTAACTATGATAGCCTACATAGATACGTCACAATCACTCCAACCACTTTCACAGCAATAGACAATATATTTGGTGAATATTACCAAATGCACAGAATAATTTATTCAGACATTTCGGATCATTTCCCCAAAAATTAGATAATAAAGGAAAGTTAAGAAACCAGGATATGTAATGAACAGTGTAAAGATTTTGAAGAAGGTTATACAATATGTCATAAAGAAGTATACACTTTCATGAAGTGATGAGTTCTTAATTGAATTGACATTTACACCAAAAAAATATTGCTGATAAGTTGAATGAGTATTTTACGAATTTAAGCAACGCAAAAAGAAAACAGTTGTATCAAAGGTTCCTGATGACTATCTGTATGGAGTTTATAAAATTCCATGTTTCTAACACCAGCAACTATAGGTGAAATATAGAAACTTATTTAGCATGTGAAAATTTTTGTCAGGGATGGGATGGCATAAAACCGAACATGATTAAACAAGTTTATCCCAGTTTGCTTGAACCACCATATTGTTACCTTACTGTTTGACAATAGATATGTTCCAGATCAGCTAACATTTTCAATATAGTTCCCATTTTCAAGAATGGTGATGTTACATTAATAAAAAGTTATTGACCTATTCTTTTTTATTTTATGTTGTGCACAAAGATTTTTTCTAAACTAATAATATGTGTTGCGGCGTAGGAAAACCAGTCATTGTCCAAAACAATTTTAAGTGTTTTTTAATTTAATGCATGGAAAGTAACACCCTTTCTCATTCCCAAACAGTGTAGTGTGCTCCCACTAGAATCAAAGTTACAAGAATTTAAAGAGGGCACCCGTCAAAAAACTATTTATGGAGAAAAAATTACCTGTACAGTTGAGTCGAAAATCATCAAAACAAAACGCTGCCACAGTATAACAACTTATCCATTGTTATTAGTATAACCATGTCCAATCTAGTGAAGCAAATGTAGATAGGTTTGTTAGCTTCGGTACACTAAAACTATTATTAAATTATGATGGTTACATTTACAATAAAAAATTACTTGTAAAGTAGACAGTCCAGAATAATGATACTTCACGTGAAACCAAAACTTCACCACAATTTAATAAATTATATATTGTTATTACTATATCCAATCAAGTAATTTTTTATAGCAAAAACAAAAAACATTGATATTAATAAGCAACACTCAAGAGGTAGCAATCTCTTCTTGTGATTAGCTCTGAAAGTACCGTTGTTGTGTGGCTCTGTGCTTTCAAGTGACAGGTCACATACACACTGACACTGTCACACGTTCGAATCAAATAAGTCAGAGTCAGAGTCACTGTTGCCGATTGGTCATGTCCCAAAGTAATCACTCGCAAATTCATTGAGCCTGAGTCTCCGCTTGCGATATTCTGCATGTTCATCAACGTCAAAGCGTAGAGACAACGAGCAACTTCGTTCGATCCAACCACGGACCCAACCATGGACGCAGCCATCTTGGATTTTTCGAAAATCGTAAACACGAAACGGAATTCGTCCTATAGTCTTATATTTCCAATTAAATCCGCTTCGACAACAGGTTGTGCAGTTGAGTAATATATACAGATATAAACCACAGCAGCATCAAACTAAACTAATCACTAATCCATCTACACAAACACTCTAATCCAACTTTCTTGCGCACTGCCACTCGCACTGCAGTTATGAACTGCGTGATTTATAAATAGCTTTCGAATGGTATGCTATATATAGACAATTACTGACCAGGGTTGTAAGCGTTCGCAAAATAATGCGCATTTCATTTTAAAATACAGCAATTTAGAATGAACTCTACAAAAACACAAAAAGTACACTTATACGTAAATATGCTAACTAAAACATCGTAGTAAAATACCAAATAGATCCAGGACCCAGGGGCCAGGCAATGTCAGTTACAGTACGTGGCGCGTATTCACGATTATGATGCGTTTACGTGAAATTTCGCATAGTGATTTCCGACTGGTTTTTCTACACATATAATAAATTAACTAAATATATTAAAAACATAACATACTGTCTAATTTCCAATTTGAATTTTAAACGGGTATTCTACTGACTTGAATATATAAATATTAATGAGTAATATTATAATCTTACCTGTTGAAGTTGCATCAGGTCCAACTCTCTCTTCATATGCAGCATTTTCTGAGCCATGGCCCGTATAGGCAGTCGAGTCCCAATACACGGGTATTTAAAGACCCCGACTAACCAGTTTCACAACCCCACACGTCGACAGATTAGCCACTCACAACGCGCATGTCGATAGATTATCCAATCGCAACATGTTGGTGATGTGAATGACGGGTGAAAACATTTCTAACCGCCTGTGTAACGTTTTCTAACTCCCTGTTCGAAGTTGCACATACGCGTTTTCTCAAATGAAAATACCACTGCATCATCAGGTTTTCGACAACAACAGACTCGCCCTTATGACCCTCGCTCTTATTTTATGAGTTCAATGGTCACAGGAATGTTACGTTATGTCACCGTGTGACGGTTCACAACAGCTGGCTCGCGCTGAGTTGCGTCGTGTTGTGAGTTAATTGACAGCAGGAATGCTTACCGTAAAACGGTCCGCCACAGTTGCGTCGCTTGAATTTAAAATTAAAATTGTAATTTGAAATAAAAAATTTAAATTGAAATAAAAAAAAATTGTAATTTGAAAAAAAAACAACCCCACAATTGCTCCTTGTAAACCCCTTACCTACTACTTACGTGTTATTGCAACATACATCCAATCAGTCAGCACCTCTCATGCCCAGTAGGATCATTCCATGTCAAATCAACCAATTTTCAAGAAATTTAAATAGTTCATGTCAAATAATTTCCTTACATTTTACAATTTATTAAATGGTATATCTACGCACCTCTGCGAAAATCTAGGCATTGCCATTCAAATGCTTTCTGTATTATGTGAACAAGTGGTAAGCGCATAATATCACATCCATTATTTTGACCTAATTGCTAGTGTTTCTAATTTGCGAAGTTTACAAGCTACATACCTTGAATTTGCTGAATGTGAAAGAAGTATTGGTACTCATCCAGTCATTGGCAACAATTATTTTCGCATGCACGAAACAACTTAGATGAAATCATGAAAATGTACACCGAGCAGCGGTCATACTAAACACCTAACAGTACCTCCTGTTTACTCCTGGAATACGCCTTCCGGTACCAGTTGTGTACTCGTGGAATACGCCTTGCAGTACCAGTTGTATACTCATGGAATACGCCTTGCAGTACCAGTTATGTACTCCCAGAGTACGAGTGAAGTACGCCGAACCGTACCCTTTGTTATTATATACTGCTGGAGTCTACCAATACATATTGGTTTATCCGTCGTGTATTTTGAAAAGTAACTCTCAAAATGGCATATTCTAATGCACCGTGAACGGTTTGCTTGGCGTAAGGAGGCGTGTGCCCTCTATGCCCCCCCGACTCTGCCCCAGGTTATATTAATACTTCACGGTAATTCATGTTATATCCATGCATTTGTACTGCACATTCTTTAGTAAATACACGTAGACGATTACATACCGTACGGGAAGATATCCTTTCTTTATGCCATCATTTGTTTTTCTTCGGTTCTACTTCTCTTCCTGTTGCTGAGATCACCAACACTCGAACGCTACGCGGATCGAGTGTGACCAGTGGCACCCCTACCCACACGTACACACCTAGCACTGGCACTGGGGCGGACTTCGGGACAATACCTTAGACAATCAAGCCCGGTGACCAAGCAGGCAATCCACAACAGGGGTCTCTCGTCATCTCCCACCTGACTTGCGGTGACGTCAATGTTAAGTTCTTATGAAACATATCCTTTTAACTTGCTGTCACAGTTGTGAATGCAAGTGAATTACTGATAGCATAAAATAAAATAAAAACCGAAATATACGATCCAACTGTGGCCCTCCTAATTTACACCCGCCGCCGTGTTCTGTGTAGTGTGTTCACGAAAGCACATCATGATACACCCCGCAGCAGACACTGCACAGAGCGATATAATAGAACATGTAAATCAGACAACTGTGAGTCACACAGGAGAACCATAGTGTGTCTTCTTGTGTGATATATAGATCACACATCCGAAGGACAAGTCGCTTATTACGATGTGGTTTAACAACAATAGAGACCAGGGGACTAAGAGGAGACCAAATACAAGTGTTTAAAAAAGTGAACGGTTATGAGGATGTTGATAGGAACATGTTCTTCAAACTAAACATTAATTAAGGAACAGTGTAGGTTGGACACGAGAAAGCATTCTTTCTCACAGAGGGTGATAAATGAATGTAACAAACTGCCAAATAAATATGATAATGCTAGTAGTGTGAATATGTTTAAAAAACTACACATTCACTACATTACACTAGACAACATACGTCAGGGAATTGTTGCGATTAAATTATTTACTCCGTACGATGAGATCCCGTTAACTATTTCCATGAAATAAAACTGTCGCAATCTCCCCGTTATTTCCCCGGGGTGGAATGCTTAATGACATTTGTCGCCAAGCCACTGTGCCGCTTGTTTACGCAGTCAACTCGACAGAGGCGCCTACGTCGACGCTTGTGGCTGAGACGACTTTGCAAACACGGACATAATTAAATTATGTTTACTCGTCACGCAGCCGACGCTATTAAAGGGGGGGGGGTGAAGCACTTGAACAACCATAGCCCAAACATAATAACATACCATTTACAGTATATATCACCCTTATATGATGGGCGCAACGCCACGGTAATTTTGTAATATCCTTTTTAACTTTGCCATTATCTTCGCTGGGCGGCGCCATATTGCTCTGCGGGGGGCTCAGCGGCAGAGTGGTTTGAGTACGAGCTCCTGGCACCGCGTTTACACAGTAAAAACCTCTCGAAAAAACGGCCGAAACGCATGGAAAATCGAATAAAAAGAAAACTGGTGTGCACTGGATGGCTCCTGGATATATCAACTAGTACTACAAATGCAAGGAAAAAACTGTTGATCGACTTCCGAGGAAGAATTTGCAGCGGAAAAGATGGTTACAAATGCGGAAATTGCCGTGTCCGCCAGCCGCAGGCTCTGCGAGTGACCACTTTTGCGATGCAGATTACAAGACAAAAGACTGGACAGACGGTGAGCATCAAGATGTCATTCTTGGTCAAAGACACCGTTCCATCTTAGATATTTTTTTCGCATATGACCATGCATGCATCTACAGACTATTCTGCGACAAGGAAACGTCAGATATCAGAGGGCAGAGCGATGCGTAGGAAGCGACGAGCCGAAACCAGGTTAGTAAATTGGATTACCGTTACCATTGTGACTTATCACTACGACTACAATATAGTTCCACCCCAATAAGCACAGCTGTGCTCCAACGTCAGCATATATATGACCCACAGTAAATCGAAATGTATGAATACAATAAAGTGCGAGTAAGTGTTAATAGTTTGATATAATTACGAGTGTTTTCCAATCTGCCGATTTATATTCGACGTGATCATACGTACCGTCAATACGTGGCCGTACTCAGAACAAATAACAATAACTCAGTAAGTGCTACAGGATATACTGCAACCTTATAACATGGGCCATGGCGTATGTACTAGGCAAAATTATTCAAGAAAATAATTTAAATTATTTATTGACAGTCATAATAAGTCTCATACTCATGTGTTCTAAATGCCTAGAGAGTAAGCAGCAAGCGTAAGGCTAAGCCTGGGGGGGTTAGATGCATGGGAGAAACACGACCAAAAGACAGTATAGACTATAGTGCAACAGAAGCCTACTGTTGCTGTTTACATTTCAAATTCTTTATGGAAATATTTAAAATATACAAATACTTTCATTGTGATTAAGTGCAAATGCAGTTACAAAAACTGTTTAAAAGTATTTAAATATTTAAGTAAAATGCATTTCACCCATGCAATGTCTAGCTAGCTGGAAAGGAAACTAACTAATCGTCATCTACCCAGTTGAACACTGTCAGATTACATGTCTGCATTCTATAATGACACTTTACAATTTCTGTCTGAATTCTTGTGACTTGACAATAAGGCAAAATTATATAAAATTAATTTTCTTTATTGATCAGATTAAACCCCACATGTAATAACCGGAAGTTCATAGAGATGTATTAATTACATTTTATTCTAAGTTGACTGATAACACTGTAATGAATATCATGGGGGGAGGGGGCAACTGTCGGCAACCCACAATAGTATTAGTACAAGCTATACATATGAAGGAAGTATATCAGGCATGGGGTCAATTCTGTTTTGTCCATTCCAAAAAATCAGTTCTAATTCCGCCTTGCAAAAAATCAATTCCAACTGTTAAAATCCTAGGCTAAAGAAAAATTCAAATCCAATTCGTTTTAACACAGTTTTATTTGTCACGTGTGCACAATCATATTTAATTAGATATGATTAAAAATTATTGTTCGTTAAATGCACACACACACACTCTCCTGGATTTTTGCTAACAAAACCAGACATTTTGGACAGCCCTGGACAGTTGGGTCATTAATCTGAGTTTTGAACAGTTTCCCCTGTTTATATCGGGTCCAGGTCATTTGCCCCCCTTCCAGACATTTGCCCCTTTGTCACTTGCTCCCCAGACATTAGCCCCTTGCCTTATTCAAAATCTGGACATTTGCCCCCTGCCCATAGCTTCTGGATTATTTGTAAGTTTTTTTAAGAAATGTTTTTTTAACTTATTTTTTTATTTCTGAACATGAATTCAATATATATATTACCCTAATTGCAATTAATGTTCTTTGTGCAAAATCAGCCAAGTAAATTACTTTATGTAGTTGGAGATGATCCTGTAATCAAAGGATTATCTTTATTGCAATTGCGTCGATCCTGATCATGCAAGGGTGCTGTGGTCACTGATCTGATCTCCAGATCCAGAATGTGATCAACAAGACTGCCTGCAACCATGATGGTGACACGGCACAGATAGAAGCTGCCAAGGTCCGTGAGGACCTGAAAACTAAGGCAGCTAATACCAGGGGCACTCCAAACCAGCTGATCTCTGACTCGTTACTGTCCACCACTGTTTGTGGAAGCATCACCCCAAGAACCCATCTTCCACCACTGATCTGACTATCAATGATACCTGGAAAACAACTGGTGACAAGATCATCTCATACACACTCCAGGGGATAGGCCATTGCATTAGGCTAAAGTGACTTTGACTTGTCATTGAATGTTATGTTATTATAGTAATAATGATAAAACTGCAAACTGATTTTCACTTGTCAACTATCATAGAAAAAAGGGGCAGATGTCCGGGGGGGGGAGCAAATATACTAGGAGGCGGATTTATATCGCTATCAGTTGTGGTATCATTGATATTTCATCAAATTTAATGGAAAGTTTGAGTCTTCAACATCCTAATCTCCAACATGTATTCTCCATGGGGACATTTTTAATTACTACAAAGGGCAAACCCTACAGCCACATGTAACAGCATTGTACAGGTGACCAGTGACATGTTTAGTATGGGAAACTTGTGGGCTGAACATTAGGCTTGGATAAACAAGGGGCTGCATTTAAGTGGGGCAGGCTTCCTCTCTCACACAAAGGGAATGAGCAGGCAGCTGCCCTTAATTGGTAATCTCTGTAAATAAACCTTCTACACTGAGAAAGAAAATGAGGCCTGAATGGTCTGATTTTGGTTTTACTGTCTGTCACAGTAACTTAATATTTCTTTTTGATGCAAATGCTTGATTATATTGTTCTTGGTCACAATGTTTCAATACCAGAGTAGACAGTGTCTATGCTGTAATGTTGACAACTTCCTGGCTGTTACCAGATTCAGGGTGACATGCTAATAGCAGACAAATATGATTTTAAAAGTAATATAAGTAAATATCAGGGTAAATATTAACAGTATCAAGTCAATAATTCCAACAAAATCAATTCCAATTCCCAAAAAATAAATTTTGGAAAAAAAATTCAATAAAAAAAAATGTTGAAGTCAATTCCAATTCCAGAACTGGAATTGAGGGTCAGTTCCAATTCCGGAATGGAATTGACCACATGCTTGAAGTATATTCATGACAATATCTTGTCTGTGTACTACAGCAACAGTCATGAACAGTATAATTTAATTGAAACAAGCTTATGTCTGTGGGGCTTTTGTCGGGAGGGGCTTTTGTCCATGCACCATACTATCTAGCAGATGCTTTCAGTATAATACCTAATAATTATATATATATATATATATTTACATATATACATACATATATATATATATATATATATATATATATATATATATATATATATATATATATATATATATATATATATATATATATATATATATACACACATGTGTGTGCGTGCAGCATTTATAAGGTAAAGATGTCACAAGCATAGATCTGCATTTGGTCCAATAACAATATTCATGCATTATGTTATCTAAATCGAGTGTCAGATATAAAATAAGGAACCCCATAGAAAGTGTACCTATGGGTCCATATTTTGTTATGGAATTTGGACCCCTTATAGAATTTTGACCTCCCTGGCCCATTGAAAACAGTGCAATGTTGATTAGATAATATAATGCACTTTGGAGCTAGGATGCTACAATTTTGGTTACATGCGTTTGGTTATGTTACCAGTGGCATTCGTCCGACTGACCAAACAGATTTATTAAAAACATTAAGAGATCAGTGAAAGACCCATTGGTTGAATTAACATGGCTCCATAGGGAAAATGCTTTTCCCTGTGGTTGATTACTTTATACATTCTATATGACACTGGCACTCTTATATTCTAAAAATAATATATACAAGAAAAGTTTCTCACATTGTGATTAATTTTTATTATGCAAAAGATGAATTTTGTAAAATGTTCAAGTCACTGTATGTGTAATCTTTTCAGATGAAGGATTCACCATTGGTTCATACAAGTACAGGTACTAGTTTTGAAGCATCCAGCGCTACGGGTGATGCCGTCAATCTTTACATTACGGATGTCACCTTTAGTGCCATCACTGCTACTACTGCTGTGGCACCACATACAACTGATGCTGAAACGCAAATCGATCCGGTAACGATATTTCAAGTGCGACACTTCGCGAATGCTGCTGTAGTCACAGATGACATTATTGCACCAATGAACGTTGATCATGACTACTCTTATGTGAAGCTTCCATCAGATTCAGTGAGAATAAAGACATTGGTGCAGATGATGCACACTATGTGATAACAGCGACATAACCGAGGGTGACTCAAGCAGCTCCGACACCTATGAGAAAGAGAAGAAGTTTGTCATTCGTGAGAAAAACTTATGTCACTTTTCGGCACCTGCCACACACCAAACAGCCATAAACTGTGACACAGGTTGTACTCATGTCTGATCTATCAGCCAAGGTCTTTCGGATACTGGGGTGTCTGTCAGGAAAGTGTGCTGATTTCTACCCCTGGGTGAGTGAAAGGTGAATTGAATATGTTAGGTTTACATGTACTATCAGTCAGAATAAGTAGTGTATTGGTGTATATTTAGTGCCAGTACTGTATTGGAACAGATGGTTGGTGTGCAAGTACTATCAGTCAGAACAAGTAGTGTATTGATACATATGATTGGTGTACATTTACTGTCAGTACAAGTAGTGTATTTGGTAGAGAATGAGACGCTTGGTTTACATTTGCTGTCGGTATGAACAAGTAGTAGATTCAGTCAGAACAAGTAGTATATTGGATACACATGATTGGTGTACATTTACTGTCAGAAGAAGTAGTGAAATGGTGCAGATTCCAGAATGAGATCATTGGTGTACATTTACTGTTGGTAGGAACAAGTAGTGTATTGGTATGCATGATTGGTGTACGTTTACTGTCAGTCAGAACAAGTAATATTGTTACACATGATTGGTGTACATTTACTGTCCAATCAAAACAAGTAGTCTATTGCCATTGGTACAGATGATGATGGTGAAACAGTTAAAATGCCTTGGCTTTATAAAGATTAATTATTTCCTAAGCTAAACTACCAGTATATTTGATATGTTGTGGCATAATAATGATGTGTGTAACTGTGATATCCATGTTCCAGGTTGTATTTCCCGGTGGTAAGAAGTCACTGTTTTTAGTCAATGTTTAGTCTTGGTTTCAGTCATTCTAGTTAGCCTTATTTCTTTGGTAATTGTTTTTCTATGTGAATAAACTGTTGATATATTTTATGTTGGTCTCAATATAAATGAAATTGTGTGTAGTGACATGCAAGATGCTGCAGGTAACATTTTTGTTGACAGAAATGGGATATGGATAAGAAGGCATTCACATCATTCCGTTATTAATATTTTAGTGGGAATTTTTGTAGTTTTCCAGGTTGTTTTTCGATCTGCTGCATACTGTGGGTGCCTCACAATTTGTCTATATCAGACTATCAGTACACTCACCTGTGTCAGGTCAATCTCCATAGCTAAACTTTCCATCAATTCAATTTGGTTCAGAATAGACATCACAGATCCTTCCCACATCGCAGGATGGGATTACTTGTCTTGTGTTTCCTGAGCCTGAAATATAATTTTTCATGGTTAGTTGATAGCACTAATTCCATAATTACCATAATAGCTGCAAAACAGTGAACATTACATACTGTCAGTAGTTAATTATTGTTATTTAAATGATTACATTGCACCAAACAACAAGGTGTTGTGGTGTGCTACAGACAGGGGTGATTACAAGTACGAATATTAACGTAATCATGATTACAGTAATTACTGCAATCACAATTACTAATGTAGTCATGATTACAATCATTATTACAATCACGATTACGGTAACATTTAAGAATATATATATATATATTCGCATAATGAATTAAATAAACCCTCATGTTATTATTGTCATCAATGTTATTCAACAACAAATCAAACCCAATATTAAAATACAGTCACGGTACACTTCATTAGATTAGATACAAAATAAAGAGAAAAGCCTGCTTGCATTGCCATTGTAGTTCGGACCTCGCCCTCGGGCTAGGTAAAAGAAATATGCAGAACAAATATGATTATTAAAATGGCAATGATTCGATAACAATTGAATTACTGACCTGCTAGCTATAGGGCGAATCGATGAGTCGGCACGCAAATCATGCAATGACAGCAGACCAACATCTAGCACCGCTTTGTTTGTGCATATCACTACAAAATCATCGTCTTCGCTTTCGTACGGTGATGCAAGCACCAAAGCGGTCGGGCACACGGTGCTGCATAGCCATAGGCATAGCCTAGCCCTAGGCATGGTAGCTTCCTCGGCGCAGCATGATGACTCAACGTAAACGTGCGCAGACATCGGGACGCAATTTCCACAGGTCCACCACATCACATTACCTAGTCAGGAATCGTTGACAGTCAAAGCGCTGTTGTAATTTTTCCTGAATCCAACGTCAACAAAGTCAAAGCCAAAGCCAAGGCGAAGCCGACCTGGAGTCTGGAGCGTGACTCGCACACTCGGTGACATTTCACGACTGTCAACGGTTGTTTCCGTGTGGCCTGTCGAACTAGACTCTTCGTCTGTGGTTTCCATTTCTCCAAAGATAGACAACTATTACGGAAGTTCAGTAAACCACTAATCGCTAGTAGCAGATCTGGTAAAACTGTCACAAGCGATGCATCCATCTTGTCAACAAGTAAAAAATAGTTCCGGTATTCCGTTATCGCATATTCTCGTTGGTTATCGTCTCGTGTGTTCGAGAAGTGTGGCGTTTTCCACGATTTTTTGCGTGTTTTGGTGTAATTTCTTTAACTTTTTTTATTTGGAACGAACAAAAACGCTATTTTGTTGACGTGTGTAACCACTTGTTTATATAACAGAGACCCATATCTTTTTTTTCGCTCCAGAATGGCTATTTACGAAATAAATCGCAAAAAATCGAAAATTTACATTGATTAGATATACGCGACTCAAACCACTCGTTTCGACAACAAGATGGCGATACGCAGTGATGTATTTTGTCGATTTTTGTCTCGAACAAAATCAGTTTTTCAGTTTATCTCATAAATTAGCAGGTATCTGTCACCATTAATGCATAGTTAGATAATATATATTTAAATATAGGGCATAACACAAAATTGCTTCAGTTCCCCTTTAAGTATGACTTGCCATAACTGCGGCCGACCGTTGTAAGAATCTGATCTCCACGGCAACGATCGAGAGCTAGACACATACGGGGATGTTTTTACTTGGACGTGCACTGATAAGAACTAAAATGAACAATGGGGTCCAGAAGACAAAAAGCATGACATTTCGAATTACAAATTATTACAAATGTGTGGGACAACGGGGTGTTGTAGGCCTACGTAGAAACCACTGGTGACTCGAGGAGCGTATTGACTTGTGTGTATGTTCGTAGTAACAGCACTGGCAAACAATTGCACCCTTATTTATATCGGCGACCACTAAATCAGTTGAATTTTTTTAGTAAGAAACCTTTGGTTTGAGAAAAGGTCGCAAACGCATTTCGTTGCCTGCATCTCTATATTGTAGCGCCACTTTCTCTTGATTGTCTCTGCTCGGCGGACTCCTGTGCGACAGTTTTGTAGAGCCATGTTTGGTCACACCCAGCTGGCAGACATTCACCTGGTTATAATCCCTTTTGACCATAACCGATGTATCGTGCAGCCTTAGAGAGGACGAGAGAATGAAGATATTAATAGTGGAATTAAGGTTCAGACGAAAGCCTCACGTGATCGGATGGAATAAAGGATCGAGAGTGGACAAATGTAACAAAATAGATGGGAGAAAGTTGTCAAAATGACTCCCCCCCCAGTTTACCATGGCGTCGGGCCGACTAAGCAAACTTCAAGACAGCGGATGTTTGGGGATTCGATATGCATCTAAGTTTTTTGCTGAATTTATTCTTTGAGTCATTCGCCTCTATGGAGAATGACCCATTGTGGGTGAGTGTTTTTTTCCATTGTTGACCATTTCCGCTGTAGTCCTATATAGTTGGCCGCAGGATAACTAGGTGTTGTTGAACTGCTGGGGAAGGAATTGATACCCACTGTTTGCAGAGCAGGGTATTTCTATGTTGTGCTCAATATTTTGGGTGAATTCAGAGTCTATCGCAGTGACCGGTGCATTATTGTTCAAACAGGTGCATTACTTTTTTAAATAAGCACAAATATGGCATAGCCCACTGAATTAGAGGCACGATGTAAACGTGCGACACATGCTCGTGTGCCCCTACATCTGACCATGGACGATGACTTTCAATGCTTCAATAATGGATTCACCAACAGCTCTACCATGCAACCATTAAACCCAGTGTACAAGCCTTTGCGAATCCCACCAGTCAAACTAGGGAATTTTGTTGGACTTTCGATAAGCCAATGGCTTCCTTGTCCTCTTGCCATCTGGGTGTTTGCCTTGGATGGCAATCTTGTTATTAATTCTTGTTAAATAAAATAACAGTAAATGCATTATAAAAACTAAATACCTGACATCTAGAGGCATACTCCTATATACATGTGGTGCTACATCCTCACAAAACAATCCATGCAAACTATGCAAAGGACACTATGATGCAGGCGAGACAACGTAGAATAACCATTGCAGGAAGAATGAATGTTACAATGTTACATTCGAGAAAGTTTAAACACACTATCCAACGCCGCTCCTTGCGTTAATCTGTTTTTGCTAGTCTCATTTCAAATTCATTTTGCAAAAAAACAAACCTATCTTCTATCTACTGCAGCATGCTAGTTGGTTTGTGCAAATTTTTTATGTGGTTTTTATGAGAAATCACCAGACAAACTATTAAATTACATAATGCTTGATCAAGCATTAAGTCAAACAGTGGCGTATTTTTTTTTGGGGGGAAAATATGTTTTAATAACGTATTGCGCCACTATATAGTAGCATGGACAACTAATCGGTGACTAACCACGGTCTTTTACATGCTAGAACGTAACCATTAATTTTGGCATTTTACGCCACCTGCTCGATATAATCTCAGTTATTAGCCGCACCCGCCATCACAGTCGTTGAATTTCCACGCCATTTAGTTCTTTCGAAGTCGCTAGGTGGCAGAAATTCCGGATAAATGGAAGTTACATAATACGACAAAGTTGTGGTGCTTTGCTTAGCAAGTTGTATTTTATGTTATTAGACGCCGGATATTATGTGGTATGCAAATCCTTTCGTGTATGTTCTAGTAGTAGTAATATAGGCATAAGTCTTTATTAAGCTGCATAAAGTATGAAATGTTGATCATTTGGCTGGTTACCGCAAAGTCGGAGATCCGCTTGTATAATACAGTGCTTCCATCTGTCGGAATTTAGTAGGTACTGGTACATCTCTATAAGCCGGACTATATATGATATCAGATGCGTAAATGTTCCCTACTGCTCTACTATAATAAGACACTTGCTGGTTTTGTTTCAGTTAATGCTATTTGGAATGTGGCATTCTTCTCGAAAAATAGCTTCATAATTTAAAAGGAAAATATATATTCGAGTATTGACGAATAATTCCTCTCAACCCGTATGACTGTAGTTTTACTATTAAAGAGTACATAAGTTACAAACCATTTTTGTTGCAATTTTAATTTTCATGTCCAATAATTGCATCAAAAGCCTATTAGTTATTCAGATATCAATCAATTCAGTGACCACTAAATGACATGATATTGTGCAGGGGTGGATACAGACGTACCGTTTTGTCTCTGTGCACGCAATGTTTTTTTTTTTACTGCCGCTAGGTTGGATATTAAAATTTTTCTACAAACAATTTACTGAAAATTTGGCCCGATTACTTGCAATGATAATATACTTCGTCACCACATAATGAACACTGCACGAAATGCCAGGTAGCTATCACCATTGGCACAGAACGCCCTTATTGAGGCAATCGCGAAGGTCATCCAGCGACAAATTGTTGCTGAGGTGTGTGATGCAAAGTTCTTCTCGCTGCTGGCCGACGAAACAACATATTTCTCCAGACAAGAGAAAATCAGTGTGTGTCTGAACTACGTGTCTGACGGCACATTGAAGGAGAGACTATTGTACTTCGCCACAATTCACGACCTCACTGGCACTGGACTTGACGACGTCACTGGCGCTGGACTTGACGACCTCACTGGCACTGGACTTGACGACGTCACTGGCGCTGGACTTGACGACCTCACTGGCGCTGGACTTGACGACGTCACTGGCGCTGGATTTGACGACCTCGCTGGCGCTGGACTTGACGACCTCACTGGCGCTGGACTTTACGACTTCGCTGGCGCTGGACTTGCTGCTCAGTTGCTACGGATCCTGGCAGATGCTTGAGAGGACTCAACAAATATGGTAGGACAAAGCTATGAT
This sequence comes from Lamellibrachia columna, assembly GCA_963662155.1. Classification (NCBI taxonomy): domain Eukaryota; kingdom Metazoa; phylum Annelida; class Polychaeta; order Sabellida; family Siboglinidae; genus Lamellibrachia; species Lamellibrachia columna. The sequence goes on along the minus strand of OY759264.1, from coordinate 4,656,153 downwards.
GGTGCCGCTGCCATGTCCGGGAAGAACAATGGTGGTCAGAAACACACCCGAGACACCATCCCTACTGCCCTGTCCTGAATTTTTGTTTGGCAAAGACTGCATCAGTTTCACCCATTCGCTCGGCAGTCACTCTGATGCACGAAGTAGCAATGTTCTTCACTGACTGTACGACTTGCAGCAATGCATTCAACGGGAATGCCCTGAAGCGTCACACACGCGCCTCAACAAACACTGCAACACGCGCTGGGTAGAAAAGCAGGCTGCAACTCTAGTGTTCAAGGAACTATCCCCTGCGGTTGTCTCGTCACTGGATAACATTTCGAAATGGTTGGGTGATGCTTCTGGCAAACCAGCAATGTATCTCCGTTGAATGGGTCCCAGTTTCCTGTTCTCCGTAGAGGTCCTGCAAACAGTTCTCGAAATCACGAAGCCTCTATCTGTCAAACTTCAGTGTGTATCACAAGACATTCTGCGAGCAACGGATACATTGCGAGACTGCGTTGACGTGTTGCAGAACATTCGCAGCGGTTGACTTGTTTGACAGACTATTTGTCCAGGCAGAGGAGGTCGATGGCAGACCAATCCAAATGCCGCGAATAACAAACAGGCAAAGACATCGTCCCAACATTCCTGTCGACTCTGTCTTGGTGTACTACATGCGTGTTTTGCTCAATCCGTTCCTGGACACGTGCGTTGTACAGCTGTAGGAGCGCTTTACATCTACCAGTGCCAAGGCCCTTCTCCTCAATGCACTCATACCGGCCTTCTGTCTGGAGAGAGACTTCTCCGCAGTTGAAGAAGGGGTGACGATGTACTTACAATTTCTGCCAGGAAACGAGATGGCTGCGGAGGTGGAGTTCATGCGTTGTCAAACCTACTGGAGACGCCAGGATTCGGCTAGCCGAATCGGCCAGGTGCTCGACGCCCTGAGAGTTGCTACACAGCTGAGGACATACCCATGTATCGCGACTTTGCTGCGAATAGTTGCCACTCTCCTGTCATATCGGCTGCATGAGAGCGATCATTCAATGCACTGAAGTATCTGAAGACCTACCTGAGATCAACGATGAATGAGCAACGCCTCAGTGGACTTGCTCATATGTACGTCAATCGTGATATCAAATTGAACAACGACGATATTATTGATGAATTCGCAAAGGGGAATCGCCGACGTAAGTTTAATTAAAATGTAATGTGGTAATACATCCGCAGTTCCTATTACTGGACACAACTGACGGAGTGCATGCATTGGCAACTTCTAGCGCATTTGGCGGTGTCAGGATTCAAATAACTGACCCGACCACGAATTTGACACTGCAAGTAGCTGCTGATTTTGGGACTTCGCTGCTTTGCTTGATTTGTTTTATATATTATGTCTTCACTTCGCGGAAGCTGAACAGTCAGACCGAATAAAGATATTGGCTTTACTCACTATGTTTATGTTTTCCATTACGTTTAGTTGTACCCGCGTTGGCATATTTTCGCAATGTTTGGTATTGGGTTATTCCCGCCTCGGATCAGAGAAATTATAAAATTCTTGCACCCCCCCCCGTCCCCTTCCAACATCCTAGATACGCCACTGAAGTCAAGTGAAAATGGAAACGCTGAAATTTCACGTATTTCATCCTTGGTGAAATTTGTTAACTTTGTCATGTGATCGTCAAGAGGATGGAAATCACGCAAATGATTGGAAGTGTTTACTATTTTTGGATAATCACTATTTGAGCATTACCAGATATAATGTTTTGCCCTCCTGAGATATGTGTCAACCTTGTTTTTAAACATATTCACGCTGCTAGCAGTTACACAATCTGTAGACAATTTGTTCCATTCATTTATTGTGCTCTGTGAGAACGAGCGCTTCCTGATGTCCAATCTACATTGATCCTTTACTAACTTTACCTCATATCCTCTATCCTTCTTGAGTGAGAAAAACATATTTCTATCAATATTTTCATACCCATTCAATATCTTAAAAACTTCAATCTGATCTCCTCTTAACCTCCTTGTCTCTAGAGTTGTTAAACCATATTCTTTCAGGCGTTCTTCATAACTAAGGTCTCTCAGTTCTGGAATCATTTTAGTTGCTCTCCTTTGTATGCGTTCAAGCGTATCGATATCCTTCTTACGATAAGGTATAATTAACTAACCCTTTTGAAGCTGCAACACAACACTGCTCTGAAACTTTCATATCAGCGGTTATTGTAACTCCTAAATCCTTTTCTTTTACAGTAGTACCCATAACAGTATCTCCCATATTATAGTTTACATCCAAGTTCCCATGTCCTGTATGTAGGCATTTACATTTCCCAAAATTGAACAACATCTGCAATTTCTCAGACCATTTCACTAATCTGTCTAGATCGTTTTGTAAATGTTGTTTATCACCATCAGTATTAACCTTTCTAAACAGTTTTATGTCATCTGCAAATTTCAGTACGTTACTTGTTATACTGTCGTCCAAGTCATTGATATTTATTAAGAATAATATAGGTCCTAATACTGATCCTTGAGGTACCCCACTCAAAACCGATTTCCAATTTGAAACTTCTCCATCTACTACAACTCGTTGTCTTCTGTCAGTCAGCCATTGTTCTATCCAGTCAGTTATGCTATCCCCGATACCATGGGCTTTTATTTTAAGTAGTAATCTTTGATGTGGCACTTTGTCAAAAGCTTTCTGAAAATCTAAGTAGATAATATCTACTGGCGATCCCACGTCTATCCACTTAGTGATTTCTTCCCAAAAATATAACATATTTGTTAAGCATGACCTCGCTTTAAGGAATCCATGTTGAGATGAATTTAATAATTTATGCTTAACGAGGAAGTCCACCATATGGTCTTTAATTAACCTTTCTAATAATTTACAAATCACTGACGTTAAACTCACTGGTCTGTAATTGTCTTACTTATTTCTCGAACCCTTTTTAAATAATGGTACGATGTTTGTTTCTTTCCATTAAAACGGAACAACTCCCTCTTTTAATGAAAAGTTGAATACTCTTGCAAGTGGTATACTGATTTGTTCTACTGTTTCCATTAGTAATTTTGGAGGAATCCCATCCACTCTCGGTGATTTATTATCCTTCATTGCCTTTATTTTCTTAACTACCATTTCTGGAGTTACAACTAACGGTCCTAAATAGTCAGATTTAGCCTCCTGAAATTTTGCATCAACAATGAACTAATATCTTCTTTGGTAACCACTGAACTGAAGTAACCATTTAGGTCTTCCGCCATTAAAAACCCCTGTGATATTATATTTCCAGCACTGTCTTCTAGAGGTCCAACCTTGTCTTGTACGTTTTGTTTACTCCTGACATATGCATAAAAACTCTTGCAGTCATTTTTTATGTTACTTGCTCATAGCTTCTTTTAGATTGTCTGATTTCAGTTGTAGCTGCATTAAGTGCCTCTTGTAATTTGCATAGTCTTCTTCCTTTCTGGTACGCCTATAAACCCTCCACATAGTTTTTTTTCTAATAGCCTCTTTTGACAAGTGTTTTTTTCTACACCGTTGATACTCTCAATTTCATATTTTAGAATATTCCAACATTCAATTGCGGTCTTATTCATCATCATGTTATTCCAATCTAGCTTTGCTAAGTATTTTCTCGTATCTTTGTAGTTACCTTTTTGGAAGTTTCTCTTGTATGTTTTCTTATTTTTACTTTCTGATTTTACATTGATGTCAAAATGTATTTGATTGTGGTCACTGTTACCCAATGGTTCAAGTATTTTTACATTGTCCACTAATTCTTGTTATGATGACAAAACTATATCTAATACATTTTCTCCCCTGGTTGGTTCTAGCTCGTGCTGAGTAAGAAAGCTATCCTGGATTTAAAATAGAAATTGTTGGTCCTCACTCCCTGTGCTCTCTAGATAATTCCATTGTATGTGTCCATGGTTAAAATGACCCATTTGATACATTCCCCTTTACTAACTTCCTTTATAGCGTTTTTTATTTTTGTGTTGTCCTCTTCGTTTATGTTTGGACTTCGGTAAACTAATCCAATAGATAATTTTGACCCAAACAGCTTCATCGCAATCTGCTTCCCTTTCTAGTTTTATTTCATAAGCCTGAATAGATTCTTTAACATATAGAATAACTCCCCCTCCCCTTCTTCCTATTCGATCTTTCCTAAACATTACGTATCCTGTCAGTCCTAATTCAGCATCTGTTATGTCTATGTTGGCGCATGATTCAGTTATACCAATTATGTGAGGGTCAATATCTTCTACCATAATGTTTAATTCGTTTTTTCTTATTTACTATGCTCCTTGCATTTAAACATACGCATCTATAACCTGTTTCATATATGTTTTTTCGGACGATTTGATATTGGTTTGTCTGTACTAGTGGCCTCTTGTTCTGCTTGAGACACCTCTAGGTAACCCCCATGCACTTCTGGTTTAAACAATGTTTACTACCAAAAATATTTGTCATTGTACCCATGCCACTATCTACTGCTGCTGAAAGTTCGTCCGCGAATACTGCTGCCCCCTTTCCACTTAGATGAAGCCCATCCTTCATGTACATATCAGCCCTCCCAACAAAACTTCCCCATAAATCCACAAATCCACCTTCCTCTTCCCTACATAGCTTCTGGACTAACATGTTAATGGCCATCCCCCGACAATTTCGATATTTGTGATCCCTCCTGCCCATTACTGGTAATATCCCTGACAGTATTACCTGCTCAACCCGCGTCTGTTTTAGTGTTCTGACCAACTGCCTATATTTCCTAACTACGGAAGTTGTACCCTCCCTCTCTACGTTATTTGTCCCTACGTGTACTAAAACAAATCCACCCTTACCCGAGCCTACGATGTTTTTCCCTCTCAGTTATCGCCTCTGTTTTGGCTCCAGGCAAGCAGACCACCACATCATCTCCCTTGTTTAAGACTCTGTCGGTCTTCCTAACTATCGAATCCCCCACAAACACCCTCGCTCTCTTCCTCACCCCCTCTATCACTGATGCAGAATAACTCTACCGTTCGATCCCTTCCATCACATTCTGTCCTGAACCCTTCCCTCCCGTCTCCTTCGCTCCTGTCTCCCCCATTTCCCTCTCCTTCGCTCTTGTCTCCCCCACTCCCCTCTCCTTCACTCCGGTTGTTTTCCCTCCCGTCTCCCCCACTCCCTTCTCCTTCCCTCCCGTCTCCCCTACTCCCCTCTCCTTCACTCCGGTTGTCTTCACTCCCGTTCCTTTCCTTCCCGTCTCCTTACGTCCTGTCTCCCTACGACCTGTCACCTTCCCTCCTCTCAGCTTCCTCCCAGGCCGAGGTGAGCTCTCCCTAGCATCTCTCGTGTCTTTCCCCACTTGATCATATATTGTTCCCCCACCGGAACTACTGGCACAAACCCCCTGTTCCCTTCCCACCATTGCCACAACGAGCAGCCTCAGCTCCTCCAACTCCACCTCTAGTTCCTTCATCTTCGTACATC